>JAHHUM010000001.1:2356599-2525018 GCA_036173005.1 Crenichthys baileyi | reverse complement strand
CATGCTGTAAATGTCTCATGCTTATTGGATGCTTTCTTGTGCAGAACTTAAAAATAAGTTAGAAATGGAAGAGTATTATAAGACAGAGTTGCATTGTTCAGGACATCTTCTCAGTCTTTCTGAACTGAGATAAACATGGGGTTTAGTTTCTGCACTCAAAATAATAAATTAACTTAGAATGGATGGCCCCTCTAGCCAAGACCTACAGCATGCGCTGGGGCGGTTCGCAGCCGAGTGTGAAGGGGCTGGGATGAAGATCAGCTTCTCCAAGTCAGAAGCCATGGTACTTGACCGGAAAAGGGTGGCTTGTCCTCTTCAGGTTGGAGGAGAGTTCCTGCCTCAAGTGGAGGAGTTCAAGTATCTCGGGGTCTTGGTGAAGAGAGAGCTGAGCCGAAAAGCGAAGCTCTCGATTTACTGGTCGGTCTACGTTCCTACCCTCACCTATGGCCATGAACTTTGAGTCATGACCGAAAGAACGAGATCCCGGATACAAGCGGCTGAAATGAGCTTCCTCCGTGGGGTGACCGGGCACTCCCTAAGAGATAGGGTGAGGAGCTCGGCCATCCGGGAGGGGCTCGGAGTAGAGCCGCTGCTCCTCAACATCGAGAGGAGCCAGTTGAGGTGGCTCGGGCATCTATATCGGATGCCTCCTGGACGCCTTCCTCGGGAGGTGTTCCAGGCACGTCCCACCGGGAGGAGGCACAGGTGACGGCCCAGGACACGCTGGAGGGACTATGTCTTGGGCCCCCCCCGGAGGAGCAGGAGGAGGTGTCTGGGGAGAGGGACGTCTGGGTGTCTCTGCTTAGTCTGCCGCCCCCGCGACCTGGTCCCGGATAAGCGGAAGACGACGACGAGTTGGATGGCCTAGTCAAAGTGTGGACCTTAGAGGAAATTTCTTTTAATTTTCTTTTTTTCCAGGCAGTTAGACGCTTAAAAAGCACCAAATAATTAATCATACTTTTGCAAGGCATTGAATAGATTTTATCTTTCATACTTGTTGCAGTTGTTGTGGAATTTGTTGTAACCTCCCAAAGTTGGCAAAACAGCAGACAGTATAGGAGAACAGGATCAGGCTTGCAGCATCCATCCAACCCTTAGAACAGCAGAATGACTTGATAACGTTCTATATACCTCATTGATAATATTTACCTAAGCACGTTTATGATGATGTCATAGAGCAACTCTGTTCTAGCTGCTAACTGCCATTAGCCTCTGTAAAGCTGTGTACATATTGCCATACAATTACTATATTAAAGAAATTGCTTTTATGAGCTTGGTTGTCTGGAGTGCTGATGAGTAGTAATCATCTTACTAGCAGTAGACAGTCACCAGACTGAATTTAGGTCTATGCCAAACACAACAAGCACCACATGACAGTATAATGTAATGAATATGAAAGGCAACCTGCTTCCCTTTGAGAACCTTCACAAGCCAGAGAGCACAAAAAACTGTTGGTTGGAGAAATTAAACAGCTCCTGGGCAGACCATGGGTTCAGACAGTTGTCAGTGTTTATCCAGACATTCGTCCTTAAGGAACCCCTTCACAAAGAGTGAAGACCCCACTACACCCCCCACAACCTATTAAAGGGTACGACCATAAACTGCAATGAATTTAAATTTGGGTTTATGTCACTGACCCATACATTACAGCAAAGAAGTATAAAGTGGAAGGATAATAACACACGTTTCCCATTTTTAACAAACAAAATCTGCAAAGTGTGCCATGCATTTGTTTTCAGTTCCCCTGAGTCAAATGCACAATAATTATATGCAGTTACAGATGCAAGTCTATTGGGATACTTCTCTATCTGATTTGTGCATCAAGATAAGGAAGTTTTTCATCCACACTTTATTGCAGAATTGTTCAAGCTCACTCAGGTTATGGGCGACGACCATCTGTGAACATCAATTTTCAGGCCTTGTCAAAGGATTCTTGGTTGAATTTAGTTGGTTTTGATCATTTTTTCCATGTTTGCTGTGTCACCTGAATGACTTGTGGCAACTGCAAACAAGACATCCCATGGCTTTCTTTCAAAAATGGCTTTCTTCTTAGCTGCCCCTACATAGGCTGATCAATAGATTCTCCCACCTGAGCTGTTGATCTCTGCAGCGCCTCTTGGCTACTTCTCTGGATCTCCTCACCCGACCTGTCAGTTTAGGTTCACTGATGTTCTCTAACAAACCTCTGAGCCCTTTCCTAAACAACAACTATACTGAGACGAATTAATCATTTTAATAATCAGATGGCTTCTGAAGGACGTTTGCAGCACTGGATTTTTTTTAATAGTATCAGAGTAAGAGGGGTAAATACATACATCAAACATTTTAGGTCTTTATCTGTAAAAAACAATTAAAAACCTTGTATCATTTTCTTTTCACTCTACAATAATTGTTGGGCTATCACATAAAATCCTAATAAAATACACTGAAGATTATGGTTGTAATGTGACAGACTGTAAGGCATTTTACTTAAAACAAGAATCCAAGAACACAATGAACTAAACACAATAAAGTTTGTATTTCCAAATGATATCCAGCATCACCCTTGTTCCACGTAGCAGTTTGCTTAACACCCCCTTGAGAACTCATTCACGATTCTATAAATTGCGATTGCACTGAGTGCCCTCAGCTGTAGGTAAGACACTTACTACTCATAGTAACTCACACTACCCCCCATTCATAGTACCTATCTCTTCACTCCTCAACTGAACTACTTCTACGAATTTGTTCTTTTCTTCAGTTTGAATTATGCTTGCCAAAATCTGATTAAAATCTCAGAAAAGTAGATATTCCGTCATCACCATTAGAAAGGTAGATGGCTGCTCAGCAGTGCAGCTTTGTGGTGATACTGCTGCTACGTTTTTACTCCAACTCTGGCTTCATCCAACAAGTCCAAACCAGCAATGTGTGAAAAGGTTGTGCAACTGGCTGTACCATGCATAGATTAATTTGGGTTTTATTTTGTGATGTTGGGTCCAATCATGGATTACATCATTTAAAGGCCAGTTTGATCTTTTCTGGAATTTTCAAAATAAATCACAGTAACCTACTCCTACCCCTGACGTCACTGTTTCAAAAAATACCCCCCGTTCCAACAAACAGATATCTTTCCATGCGGGTTCCAGACGGGAACCGGACAGGAGAGGCACCAAACACACGTATGTCTCCTTGCTGGCAAGCAAGGAGACATACGTGTAAGAGGTAGTGTCTGGATAGGGAAGATTAGTTTAGAGTTAAAATATCTAAATGGTGTTCGTTTTATGATGTTTGGTTTTTGTTTGTGTTGTGTTTTTGAGTTAAAACAAGCTCTATTTAAAGGGTGGTTTTTAAACACAGAAGATCGGCCATAACGCGCCGTCCACGCTTATGTATTTCAACCCTTTTATTAGTGGTATTTTAAAGGTATGTGAACTTATCAGCCATTTTTATTTATTTATATATTTATTAGCCAATCCTCATAAAGCCCATTGAGGGAGAATCTTTATTTTACATACAATCAATAAAATAAATATTTTTAAAATCATGATAAAGACATTTAAAAAGACTGGGGCATAAGAATCAATCATGTCAGTTTATAATGTTGTTGCTGTATATTCCAGATGTGAGGTGCTTTCTCACAAATGGCAGATTTTCCCTGCTCTGTATAAACAGCTCCCTTGCTTGTAGTAGACGAATGTCATGTCGCAGCGAGTTTGTGAAAAAGTCAAGAAATCCACAAAGTAGGGCAAGACTAGAAGATAGTTAGACATGGACTCATACATTAGCTGATTTTAGTCATTTACAACAAACCAAAAATATTCATATAAGAATTACAAGGGTGTCATAACTGCTGGGTCTTTGTGATTTTGGTTCTTTAACTTTATTTACCTGCAGCCATGGAAGGGATTGGAACACCATAATTTATTGATTGTATTGTGACCCAATACTTTTGGCAATATAGTGTATTTCTGGATAGGATTTGGCTCTGTTTGTCTTTTATAGTGAAATAAATAAACCTAACTGAATTAAAACATATTTGAATGTGGATTTCACATGTAAAAAGATATCATGATAGGATGGTGTTGTTTGGTGTGTTAAAAACACACCACCCAAACTCTAAAGAGCAGTTTGAGGAAAGCAATTATAGAAGTAAAAACTGAGAAATTGATCATACGTCTTCTCCTCCTGGAAAGTTATGAAACGGGTTAGTTTTAGTACTGTTTAGTTTTTTAAGATTTCTTTGATTTGTATTCAGGCTTACATAAAATGTCTTCCACACTTAATGAATGTTAATGGAAAAAACAAAATGCACCTTAATAAATTCACTTAACAAGGAGAAGGGTGAGAATCAAAGTGGCATTTTTATTAATTCTTGCAAGAATTGAGAACGGACAGAGGATACAACCAAACGAGTGTCTGAATCTGCCAGTCCTGTTGCAGATAGGAAATCGCAGACCTTTTATAGCTCTTCACTGGCTGAGAATGTAGTTCACAATACAGAGGAGACAGGGAGATAAAACAGACTTTGAGCATCAGATATCTAAGAGGTCAGCATGATGTGAAGCCCCAGAGAGAAGAGAGGTATCTTCTCCTCGGTAAACAATCATGTCGGAGGAAGGCCTTGCATTTTATTAATTAAAATTAAGTACCACCAGTGGTGCTTGTATCTTGCCTTTCATCAATGTGTTAACCACTTTGGAAGTTTTAGTGTGCAGCCATGTTTTTCTCAGTAAACCACAAGGGGTCAGCATAGCATTTCTTTACATCTTCAGGTTAGCTCAATCTATACTTGTGTAGATCTAGGTTAACATTTTAAGTTACTGTCAAAGCAGAACAGCTCAATTATAGAAAAAGTTAGGGTAAACTTTCGATGCTGGTTTTGCATTTTATCTAAGCATTTTTCAACATGCAGGTCCTGGAATATTTGGAAAGAAACCATGATGATGTGCCATGCAGGCACTTTTCAATTATGGTTTGCCTTTGCAGAAATTGCAGAATAAAATGTAAAATTTAAATTTTGGTTTATACCAGACTCAATTTAAAAGTTACTAGTCACCCTTTCTGTAAATATAAAATTTTTTAGATGATATCAGATTCTAAACTGTATGATTTTGCTCTAAATCCAGAACAAAATTAAAGTAAAATCCCAAACTAACTGTTTATATGTTGTTATGTTATTGTTTGGGAAAAATACGAATATATTACAATTCTTTGAGCATGTTTTTTTTTTTTTAAACAAAATAAAAACAAACAAAAAGATTACCCTGGTGAGCAACTAGCAGTAAATTATCACTGGATGGGTGTTTTTGATCCGTTTTTCTTGTGTTGAGAAGTTTTGTGTGCTCAGATTTCTTTGAGCTCAGCTTTATTTTCCGGTCACTCTCGCGCCAGTCCCTTGTATCTCGCGCGCCGTTTCGGTAGGGGTTTCACACGCTCCACAACAGACCAATCAGAGGACAGGTTTCCCAGGAAGCGTCCTGTTGCCATGAAGCTGTGCTGAAGGTTGTAGCAGCTGTGGACGGCAACTAGGGTGAGTTCTGCACAAAACCTAAAGTTACTAATTGAAATAGACAGGAAATAGAATAACAATTATTTTGAACCTATATGTAAAAATTATCGCCTCTTGCGTTATATTAGCTTGTTTTTACAAAGTCTCGGACCTGCAGAGAAACCGAATCAGAAGGGACACAGGAGGAAAGTTTGGGGATATTTCCTCCATCAAAACTAAAACGATAGTTATCTTAACGTAACTTAAACCCTTCTCTGTTGCAGTGAGGAAACTGAAAGGGTTTTTTTGTCTGTGAGAGGCTGCAAACAGCTGAAGGTTCGGTAGTAACTCGGATACAAACGGGCACGCCTGTCGCCGGGTTTCTGTCCAATCCCAACGGTGCTCGGTCATCATCCGACCAATCAGCGCAGCCATGTAAATCAGCTAGTCTTGGTGTCTCGAGGCTGTTTTAATGTGAAGTTGCCAGATTTATCTGTCAGCTGCAGCCCCGTGGAGGACAGATAAAGAGAGTTCGTAGAGTCGAGAAGGCCAGCAAAGCTTGACTGTTCGGTACTTTTTGCAAGACGGTGGATTTGGTTTTAATGTACAACATGACATTTGAGGAACTAAGTGGGGATTATTCTCAAGAAAGGTAAATATTGTTGATTTTTATGCATGGGTTTTTTGAGCTAGTGTGCGGTATAACTTTGTTCCATGATTGATGAAATAGTAATAGCTTCTCTTGGTTATATATAATAAGCCAATACGGGCCTGCAAAGTGTCTATGTGGACTGATTTGATCTCTTAGGTTGGTATAGCAGACTCGCTGTTGTCTTTTCGGTTCATGTACGATTTAAAGAGACTTCAGCCTTAATTTTAGTCATGTAACAACAGATTCGGGTCTTTATAAGGTCTCTTAAAACGATGTCGGTGCTTAGCATGAAGTCAGGTGTTGTGTCTTGTCGAGTCCACTTTGAAAGTGTTTCGACTTCAGTTGTGTTCTGCTATCACTGCGTTTCACTTCTACACAGCGTGTTAAAGCTACAAGCGGTGGATTCAAGGACAGCTAGTACAGTAGATTGTCTGTATTGAAAGGACTCTGAAGTGATTTCATCATTAAATGTTGCCTCTGTCGTTGCAGTTCTTCCAGTCAAAACTTCAGTAAGTTCTATGCTGTCCACTTTGAAATGCTATAACAGAATGAAATGGTTATGAAAAAAATTATATCTACTTAAAATCTACTGTAGCATCTTCAAACAGTGTTTTTTTTTAGTAATAACAGAAGTCAGACTGTCCAATTTGACATTTAGCTTTCAAAAAGATGCACATTTTGAGCATGTTGAACTTTTTAGATTTCATTACATTGTAGCACAGTATAAAAGTGATTTGAGCTTTGACTTGATCATTTGTTAAAGCATTTGAAAAGAATCGAGAATGTTACTTTTAAGATGCTGAATAAGACTTGGGTGACTTTTGGACCATTTTGGATTTATTTCACGTTTTTGATAGTCTAGTGCACAGCTTGACTTGAGTGCAGCATGGAGTTAAAAATCTGCTGCAAAACGCTGTGTAGAAGCACAACTGGCAAGGAACTGCATCTCGACTGGAGGGACCTCGACTTGACACAACACCACTGACAAGCGATAGGACAATCTGAAGTTCACACAATGCATCTCCAGCAACATGAACATGCATTTGTCTGTGCTTTGCAGAATGGATGCAGTGGCGAAAGCCTTGGAAGAAGTCCTCACCTCTGCCTTGCCACAGGGCTGCATTACAGTTGGAGTCTACGAGGCAGCCAAGTCCCTCAACGTGTAAGTACAGAGTTCCATGAACTGTGTCACTCTGTTACAGATGCACATATATCAAGCAGGATTTCTAAGACATTGTCACCTGACTGTAATGTTTCTTGTTCAACAGAGACCCTGATAATGTGGTTCTGTGCATCTTGGCCACTGATGAGGATGATGTTAAAGACGTGGCCCTGCAGATCCACTTTACGCTCATTCAGGCTTTCTGCTGCGAGAACGACATCAACATCCTGAGAGTCAATAACACCCACCGCCTGGCAGAGATCCTTGGAGGAGGTGGAGGAAAACAGAGCGGGGGTGAACCTATGGACCTGCACTGTGTCCTTGTCACTGTAAGTACTTTCACTCTTTGACCTGCTTGTTTTCGAACAGATTCATTCCTGATGGTCCAACTCTTGATCTGCTGGTGTGGGCACGTGAGTGAAACTCTTACTCAGACGGGAACATGCCCGCACTTGTTCATTTGCCCGTGATAAAAACTTTTACAGAGCTCCTCCTTCATTTGACTCCTGAAGAATTTCATTTGGAATGTATCTACTCAGACACGGGGACTGGCAGGGTTGCAGCCATGCACATCTGTACATACACTCATGGTAGAAAGATAGTACATTTGCTTTCAAAATACATAGTTTTACCTTTCTTAGATTCTTGGGGTGTTCTTACTATTTTACAAATATCTTTGTTTAATAAATTGCCTGGTAGAATCTGTAGTTTATGGTTTTGTGCTATTGCCAGATGTTTTTTATTTTATTCATTTAATGTTTGGGTGTTTCTTGTCCTGTTTGCTACGGCAACCAGTAAGTGGGTCTGTTTGCCCTGCGGTGTCAGGTCAGATTTGCTCTACAACAGGGGGAGGGTGAGAACTTCCTCCTGTTGAACAGTCTACTTAATTGACTTATTAACAGACAATATTTCATTCAAGCAGCGAAGTGGAAAGGTCACAGCAAGGGGAGAGTGGAAATGACACCCATTAGTGCTAAAAAGCAAATGTAATCATTTCACAAGCAAGTAACAACCAGATTATGTATCTGTTTAAACGCTATGATTGAGTAACGGTGCAGCTTCTTTTTTACCAAGCCTGTAACTACTCAGCAAGGTGTCAACATGATTAAAACTAGTTTTTCTTTCTTTTAACATTTTCAGAGCCCTCACTCGACATCATGGAAGGACCCGGCTTTGAGCAAACTCAACCTATTCTGCAGAGAGAGCCGCTGCATGGATCAGTGGGTCCCCATCATCAATCTCCCTGAACGATGAACATCCCAGGATCCAAAAAAACCTGTCCAGAAACAGATCATATCTGCACAGGAAGCATGTCTTAAACCCCAACTGACACACGTTACCACCCAGAGAACAAATTCTGCTGCTTTGCCAGTTGGTTAAAAGAGAAAAAGGAAGAAAAAAACATGCTGTCAGCTGTGGGATGTGTTTAAAAGGAAAATAAAAAGCGTGGGGTCGGAATTTCCACTTCGAACTGGGTTTGTTTGGAGTTACGTCCGTCAGCCTTTGCGAGCAACAGGAGATGGCAAAGGACTTTATTCGTCTGGAGGTGGAAGTGTTATTAAGCATGTGTGCTTTTCAGTGTGAAGCCTGTAGCTGAAGACAAGGACTGTATCATGTTTGTTTGGGAAGGTCCCTGTGACGAGCCAAAGAAGTGGGGAGGAACCGGAGCATGGAGCTGTTGAGCGGACCAAGGACTCAGTCTGTCTATGCAGAAATAAAGCACTTGTAAAAACACTGGACCTAATGCAGTTTAACTTATTCATTACAACTGTTCATGTTGAGGTTGATGTTATAATTTCAAAAGGGAAGAGCTACACATCCAGTGAAGACATTCTGTTTAGTGTTTCTTCTACCTATCTACTATCTATAAATACACCACCTGGTTTTTGGCACAAGTGAAGTAGTCCTTTTGTTCAAATTTAAGTTATTTCTAATTATATTTATGCATATTTATGTTATTTTTTTACATACTAGCAAGATCTGAGTACCAGATAAAGGTTTTACTGTCAATAAAATGTTTTCGGAAACAAAATTTAAAATGTGTCGATTGAATCCTTTTATTTTATACTGAAATCAAACAAAGCGAAGCTGAATGCTGACCTGTTGCAGCTGAGGTTGTGAAACAGGCGTCACGTGAGGATCACAGGGGTCATGCTGGCTGCTGTGGCCCCAGTGCCATCTCTGAGTAAAAAAGAACAATAATCCACAGCACTCGCTCCCTGCACAGGCTTCTGCGGTGGTCAGCAGGACCGTGTGCATTCACCCAAACAGGGCTCCCTTTTCAACAACTCTGATATGTCACCCTTTGGTTCGCGTTCATATGAAGAAAGGCTCATGCAGAAAAATCTGATTGCAACTTGATTATCAAAGACTTGACTGTCTTAAGTTTCCTTCTTAAGTTTGTCATTTTCATTTATCAGCTTTTAGATTTTGGAAGCAAGAACCTCTACGGATTACAAGTACTGAGCTAGAAATACTTTAGTTAGTAGGTAGTTTTTGTCATGTAATCTGTTGTGTAAAGCCCTGCTGAGCTGCTCTGCCCCTTCCTTCTTTATCCAACAGAGTCACCTGATCACAGGAGCAGGTGATCTTCTGGTAGCTGAAAGTTGATTATGTCACTCGGCTGATGTAAGACAGGCAACCCCCTCTGAAAGTGCCAAGTCATAACGTGGAGACATGGGCCAAAGGGTGAAAGTAAGTTTCGCATTCCAGGTCATTTTTCCATGTGAGAGGTCATGTGACAGGTTCTGATACGGCTTCAGTGGAAGCTTTACATAATTTCAAGGATAGAAAAATGATTAATCAAGCATTTATTTTGCTGTGTCATGCAAACAAATTGCCACAAAGTTATAGCTCTTTAAAAAGAAATTTTCACATATTGATGTCTAATCTTATTGGCTTAACTCTGGAAAAGAAAATGATTCAATTAAACCCTACTTCTTATAGCTAGTCTTACTGTTTTTAACTGGAATAACTTGAGAAGCTTTTTGTAACCATCTACCAGTCTCCTCATTAGACTCTCAGCTGTGAGGTGTTTCCGTTGTGTTCTTGCTGACCTGGGCTTTGGTCCTCGGTGGATTTACGGGTAGTTTTTGGTTCATTGTCATGTTACAGGGTCCAGTTCTGCTTCAGCTTTCATTTTTTACAGATGGTCTCATGTTTTCTTCAAGTGCCCGCCGATGCATGGCCAGGTCCCGTTGCAGCAAACATCCCCAAATCATAATACTTCCACCTCCATGCTTCACAGTTGGTATGAGGTTCTTGTCTTTGAATGTTGTATTTGTTTTATGCCAAACATGTCGTATGTTCTGGTGTCCAAATAATTCAGTGAAAGACTCTGTCCAAAGAACGTTTTGAAAGTCCTGCTCCTGGTGTATTTTAGTCTGGCTTTTATGTTTTTCTTAATAAGTAAAGGTTTCTCTTTGCACATATCAAACGTAAAATTCCGATTGTGGTGTCTCTTTTTGATTGTACAGAATTTTTATATAAACTGTAGCAGGAGCCTGCTGCAGGTTCAGTGATGACCTTTTAGGGTTTTTGAAGATCTCTTTTAGCCTCTTGCGGTCTGCTTTTAGGGTGCATTTCTTTGGGTTGCCAGATCTGGGCAAGCTGGCAATTATTTTGAATGTCCTCCAAATGTAAACTATATTTCATACAGTTGAATAGCTGATATCAAATTGTTTTGGTACCTCTTTAAATCCCCTGCCAGACACAAAGGCTACAGTCTTCTTTCTGAAGGAATCAGAAGGCTCTTTGGATCTCACCACAGTGTTCACTCTCACTTCAAACCAGATAACTGGGATTTAAACAGGACAAAGCTTCTTCAAAATGCTGGGTAACGATGTTCTCATTATTTACACCTGATCTGATACATCTGTAAGTAAAATTGAGAGTAAATAAATATGGGTTGTCCTAAATTATTCTTCACCAGAAATCACATTTTTTTGAATACATTTAACAGAAAATATCACAAGGTTTTTCCTTCAGCTGACATCTGTATTAATTTATTTTCTCATGGATGGATGGATGGATGGATGGACTCAATAGTGAGCTGACCAAAGCGCAGGAATTCATGACCTTCTTTAGTTATCACTCTGCCTAACTACATTTCCCAAAAGCCTCCACTGGAAGCGCATATAATAAAAATGCAACAAAAAGCCATTAGACAGTTGATATTTTCCTGCTATAATGACTATAATGTCATGTTTTTGGTGTACTGCATAAATCCACCATTCATTTGATTCATCAGGAAGAACTGATAAACTTTTAAATACTATGCACCAGATACCTACAGCCAATTATTGCCTGGTTAATTCTGGCCTTCAGAAATTGTTCAAAAGTGCTCAGAAAGGCTTCCCAGGAATATCTGACTCAAAGTGTTTCTCTGCCTTTGAGTGGCTCCTCGGGGCTCCATGGTGTCGGTTGGCACTGTGTGAAAGGTTGCCTGTCGTGTGACTCAAGGGTGTGACGCTTACTGATGTAACACAGTATTGTTGTGGTAGAAAGTTAAAGGTTATTTTAAGACTCATACTGTGAAACGTTGATGCAAATCTTCCATTCAAGTGAAGTTACTCTCAAAAAAGGTTGTTCTTTGCACAGTGACTGAACATTCTCTGCAGGTTATACAATTAAGTAGTCTGAGGTTCTGTTGCAGCATTGTATGTACAGTTGTGGCACAAAGAACTATACATATTTAATTTAAGGTTTTATGTACTAGATTAAAAATAGATGTATTGTATTTAGAACTCTTGAACTTTTTGTTAAATTGCAGCAACAAATCTTAGTGTGTTTTATTAAGATTTATGTGATAGACCAGCACAAAGTAGTGCATAACAGAGAAGTGGCAAGAAAAGGACACACGATTGTTCGACATGTTTTACTAAAAAATAATCTGGTTTAGTGTGGTGAGCATTCAGCCCCCTTTACTCTGAAATCCCAAAAATAAAATCCAGCACAACTGATTGGCTTCAGAAGTCATAAAATCTATTTGTACTTAAGTCACATAATTAGGAAATAGATTCAATTTGTGTGTAATTTAATCTCAGTATAAATCCAGCTGTTCTGTTTCTGGCCTCAGATGTTTGTTAGAGAACACAGCAGACAGGTCAGAGAGATACACAACAGATTACATGGAATAGTTTAAATCAGTGTTAAGTTACAAAACAATGTCCCAAGCTTTGAACATCTCTAAGTTGACTCTGGAGGAGCTGCAGAGACCCACAGCTCTGGTATGAGATGCCATTGACAGGACAACTTTCAGTTGTGGATTCCACACCTTAAAAAGTCAGTGTTTGTGACAAGCCATGTAGGGGACACAGCAAACATCTCTTCTCTTCAGATGAGAATATAGTTGAAGTTTTTGGCCTACATATAAAACGCTATGTGTGGAGGTAATCTGATACTACACATCACCCTGAACACAACATCCCCACGGTAAAACACCATCACTTTCCATTTAACTGACTTCTGAAGGCAGTTGTTTGCACAGGATTTCATTTTGAAGTAGAAGAATCTTTCCACTCTACAATTTTCAATTACTTTGTCTATGTTAGTCTATTCCAAAACAATAAAATCCACTGAGGATTTTTGTTGCAACATGACAAAATGTGGAACGGTTTTAGGGGTACAAATGCTTTTGCAAGGCAGTAAAAAAGCCCTGATTATTTATTTCATTCTGGTTTGGTCTTTACAGCATATGAGCAAACTAGTGCCAGCTCAGCTATGCAGAATAAGTTCAAACTTTGTAGAACTGCTGGCAGAGATTTAGGTGAAGAGATTTATTCCTCATTCACTGAATGAGGAATAAGGTGCAGAGCAACACCCAAAGCCCGACTAATGCCATTAGCTTTTTCTTTTTATGGCAGAAAATATCAATTTAAAGTTCATAGCCTATTACTGCAGCAACCAATACATGTTAAATGTATGGAATCCATATTGGGTTTAATGGGATACTTTCCTGTGTTTTTTTTTATTTTTTTATTTGGAACTTACAAATTTTGACTTTGAGTGAAAACAGAACTGGACTTTGTCATAACTGGGATCTGAAAGACTGTGGAGGCAGGTGGAAGAACTGATATAACTGTGCCTCTGCAGACTGCCCTATCAGCCCACACCCTAGTACACATCGTCACCCTCCCTCTCCTCTCCTCTCCCAGCACAGCACATTCCAACACACTGACACTAGAACGGCCAGGAGAGCTTTTCACAGCAGGACGCAGGAACCGTACGCCCCCGCAAACAGGGATCACTGCAGAGAGTGGGCTCCCACAGCCCTCAGAGGTGATAATTTGCTTGTAACTGGGCTTGTACTGGACCACTGAGTGTGTAGGGCTGTTCACTTTTTTAGCTTTGTTCTCAGTGATCAGTTTCACACTGCGTGCTATTTTTAGTGGGGTTCTGTTTACTCAACATAAATGCACCTGGTTCATCCTGCATCAACACGTCTTATTTGTGAAAAACTGCTGTTGAGGCATCTTTCTGATTTTTAATAAAGGAGACATTGTCAATGTTTCACCACTGCTGCTGCGTTATGTCTGAGAACTGCCACATCCACTGCAGTACATGTGCAGCTTTAACAATGCGATATTCCTGTGTGATCTTCCCATTGTGTGGAGCAGAAAATGCAGTAGTGTGTGCAGCCTCCAGCTGGCCAGAAACAAGGTCAGAGAAACCCAGAAGGGCAATACTGACTAACACTGAGCAGAAATAGTTCCTGTGCTCTCCAAGAGCGGAAACCGGGCCTTGGTACATTCTAAATGTAGCTCCAGTGTTCTCTGTTTTCTGAGGGCCTCCCTCGGTGAGAGGTCTGCAGTCAGACAAAATCAGCAGTTTTGGGATTACTTCTGTAACAAGTACTATCAGAGTTTCTAGGAGTTTTCTTGAGGTATAAATATGAAGAAAGAGGGCAATTTTTTTCAGCCACTAGTCTGGCTGAGGACCCGTATGTATCTTGGCAACACACACAGTGAGCAGGATGATTACCAGGTAAAAATTATCTCCAAAAAGCACTAATGGAGTCCCACAGCAAAGAGTGGCATCTGAAGGTCACAAAGTCTCCTTAACAACCATTAGGCACCATTTGTAATGCAACATGTGTGGTTTAGGGTGAAACAAAGAATGCATTTGTTTCACTGCCCAACTGTTAAGTAAGGGGGAGGATCTGTGATGCTTTGGGACTGTTTCTCTTGTAAAGGCCCCGGGAACCTTGTTAGAGTGCATGGCATTTTAAATAAAAATATGGTGGACTGAACATTGAATGTTATTGGGTCTTTCAGCAGGATTATGATTCATTCAAAATATTCTGGCAAATTAACGCAGAAATGGACTGGATTGTTTGGATTGGGTGTTCTGGAGCTGGAATACATCTAACGAATGTAGGACAGTGTGGCCTGAGGATGAAGGGGTGGGAACCCGCTTTTACCAACTGTCTTGTTGGTAAAAGGGTTTTTTACAATGTATTGGTAGCAGCGGTACCAGTAAGTGGCTGCAGATGAATATGTTAAAAACAGTTGGACAAACATGGGATTTTTCCTCACTGAATAAATGCACCCAAATGAAAGGTATGGATGATTCAAACATGTTCAGGGTGACATTATGCTGCTGCAATGACACATCTTTACCAGTGGTGCCAATAAATCTCTGTACGGCAATCAAAAGGCCCCACTCAGCTTTTTGTTTTTTGCTTTTTTGACCAGGTGTTAGCTAGGGTGATCATTCACCTGTGCACAGAAAACAGTTTAACTGAGATGTGAAGCATCTTTATTAATCATCATTAAGTCTCCATACAAAGGATGAGACATTAATAAACACATTTATCCAACAGAAAAAGCAGATTCTGACAGTTCAATTAATCTCTCAATGGAACAACAAGAGTTACAGATTCACTGCAAATGGAGACATTGCAACACATGGCAGTTGTATTCTTAATCTTTGTTCCCAAATCATCACATGGCATCAACATACAGAGCTGATTCATTACAGATAAGAAAAACAGACTGCAAGAGACAATCTTACAGATGTAGAAAAGAGAAAGAACACTGGATCAGCTGCAGGTGTCCTTATGGAGAAGGCAACATAACCAAATCTATCCTTTCACAGGTAGAAACAGAAACCTCTTCTTTTTAAGGAAAAACAACAGAAAAATGATTTTTCATAATGTGAGCTAAACATGAGTAAGGCTGATTTTATTCCTACCATCTAAACTTGACATGAAACCCCAGAAACCCACAATGTGCAGGACATGTTGACCCCCTCACCTAAACCAATAATAAAACAGATAAAACAATTGTAAAAGTAGTCCTGGGAGATTGGTTTTATAACATGCACCTGCAACAATTAAAAATCCTGACATGCACGTTTACTTGAGTAAGAGTTTTGTTGAGTCAGCTCACAGTGGTCTGCAACATTAGCAGAGTTCTGTGCAGCCAGAGATAAAACAGTGTAGCACAGAGGGTTTCCAGAGTACCTGACAGAGGTAAACAGAGATGCACCGACAGATCGGCCATAAGCTGGATGATTATCAGAAACCCTAAAACCTTTTACCAGTCAGTAAACACACCATGCCTAAGTGCCGCTAGGTTACAACCATATCCTTCAGTGTGGAAGTTGTTACCGGGAAAAAGACTCTAAGTTAGTAATTTTTCAGTTTCAATGAGTAAAATGAAATCAGTGGAAGCATAGAGATGTAAGCAGCTATTGCAAACAGAACCATATGTTCCATGACATGCAAGCCGAGCGACACTTTCAGCAGGGCAATGATAAGAAAGTTGATCCATTAAGAGTTTGACTTCTGTCCGTCATGGAACAGGCTGGATTTAAAAATGCTGGCACTATTTTGGAAATCTCAAGAGTTAAATTACGGATCTACATTTCCTAGGGCTATGGTTCCCAAACTTGGGTTCAAACACCACTGGTGGTACTTGGAAGAAATGCTGTACCAGCTATTAAGGTAAACATGAAACTAACCAACTGTGGAGCAAGTAAGCATACACAGCCCAAAAGATGGCTTGCTCTAGCACACTGTTCTTGTTTTTGAACCTTTAAAAAGAGAATACTCAAAAGAAGAGTGAACTGGAGAGTGTTTAGAGAACCAGTATAATCTCAAATGAATGACAGGGGACCAAGAACAGGAGCTAGTGACTAACTGGGCTGCATTCCATTTACATCAGAAGCCAGAACTTACCAAGCCAACTCTGACTAGCAAAACAAGCTAGTAACAGTGTGATTTTTAGCATTTTATGCATTCAAATACAAAGGAAACATGTTCACTAACAGCAGTTATGCAGTAATATGCCTGTAAAAGTTAACACAACCTGTCAGGTTCATAGCTTATTGCTGCAGCTACCAAAACATTTTAAATGAATGGAAGCCATATTGGGTTTTGTGTTTGGGTTTGATGGCAAACTTCGGACCTTTTCACTTGAAGTTCTGACTTCTGGGGGCCTTCTAGTGTATTGTTTTCAATTTAAGCTGCATCCTTTCCCTGTTTTTGTCTTGGTAAAAAACAAAGCAATTGTAGCTGGACTGAAATACAGTCTCAGATTGGGTGTCAGCATGGAGGTACTGGGAAACGTTAGCATTTACTGCAACCGTACTTGTTATACACAGTTTGAGAATCACTACTCTAGGGTATGCACACAGAGAACACTGTTGGAGTAATGCTAGCTGTGTCAGTTAAAGTCAGTTTAAAATATTAGTAAAACCCAGTCTTCTAGTGACTGCTCTCCCAAACACTTCTTATAACATTAATAATAATCACTCACAGCAGGAAGATCAGAAAAACTATTTTGAATGCTGGTAATTATATTTTCTTACAGTTAAAAAACATGGAATACTGTTAAAATTGGTACTAGCAAATCAAAGCTTTTTTAAAAAAAGAAATTGGCCACTAAGTTCTGATTGGTGCATCTCTGCTTATAAAGACGGTTATATGCAGTAGCACAGATTTGGCTTGGTCCCATGGTTTTCATTACACAGTGCTAGATTCTGCATCCAATGTAAACCAACAGCAAAAAAATCTCCATTGATTCAGAGTTAAAAAAAGATAATATTAATAATTTGAGCTTAATTCAGTGTTTTAAAAATGCAGAAACTTTGGCAAGATGAATGAATTTAAAACATTTTAAACATGTAGAGTATCTGCATCATGGTTTTCTTTTTTAAATTATTTAAAGACAACAGTGTGGAGTCTATCAAACTGCAACAAAAGCGCTTATTGGCAATTAAAAGGAATGTGGATTGTCATTGGCCAGTTGGAGCTGTGACAGGCTGTAAAAGACTTCTGTGGTCATATACTTGAGTTGATACTACCTGCTTCTCTCTCAATAAAAAAAAAACATTATGGCAACATTTGGAAACTAGAATTTAGCAGCATTAGCTGCACATGTGTAAAATTTCTGCAGAGATTCGCAGTCATCTGAGGCTGATATAAAAGGACAGGTGGGGAACTTTGGTTGTTGGTATCCATTTAAGGCAAACCAGAGAGGCAAATAACAGTCACTGCCCACTGGAGACAACTGCATAAAAACTGAAAGAGCAAACCCATCACTGAGTGCTGCCTTTACTGTTAGAAGAATTAGAAAATAAGCTTGAGGCTTTGTAAAGAACATGTGATGCTGAAGGGGTTGGAGCTCTCACTGAACAGTGGCAGGTCAGTAGTTTTGGTAAATATCTCACTAACGGAACAGCCACACATCATTCTGAATGGTAATGAATGAACTGTTAAAACGTGATATGATTCCAGTTCATCTCCCACTCCTCCCAACATGAAGAATACAACAACATTAATAAGCAGAAGAAAAATAAAACAGGCTAGAAGAGGGCATCCACTACAATATAGTGCAAGGCTTTTTCTCCTTGAAAGGGTTTTCTGAAGCAGGGATGCCCATGAGGAGGGGGTCAGTCCTGGCACATTCGATGCAGTAGTTCATAAGGTCTGCAGAGGCTTTGGAGACCTGAAGAAACAACAGGCAGCAGAAACATCACATTATGGGCTGTGGGGTTTTAGTTCTCACACTTACAGTGCAGTAAAATCATGGCAACAGCCAACCTGGCCCTATGTGAAACAGGATGTAAATCTAATGGCTTTTTGTTGCATCAACTTCTTCAGCATATAGATGCATAGTGCGGTGCAGTTTGCGTTCCCATACAGTAAATCATAATGACCTCTGGGTTAAGGCTTTAAAAGACAAAAATATACATAACTTTTTTTCACCATGAGATTTATCGTGTTGGTCAGAAATACTAGACTCCTCAAACATTTAACCATTTATTTAAAAGTATAAATACACATGGGTTTTATATATTAAGACTTTCCTCAAAAGCACCAAGCTTAACTCTCAATAGTCTGATCTGGATTTGATGTGGTACACATGCAGGCCGGCGATGTGACCGGAGAAGGTTCGATTCGCAAGGAACTAAGAGAACCTAGCTCAGCACCAGTGAGTGACCATAATTAATGGCATCAAGACTGATCAAACCTTTCCCTCACAGGAGCACTGTTCTTAAAATGCTTTATCTTTTAAAACAGTTAGAGAGAAATTAGTTTGTTTTTCTTTCTGTCCTATTTTGCCTTTACCAAGAAATTCATGTTTGGTTCACAGCAGTGTAGTGTGTGAACTCTGTTTTTTCGGGTATTGGAATCCACACTTGTCTCATTGTGTTTTCTCATCCTGTCTGCTTCTGAGCAGTTGTCTGACTGTAAAACTTCCTAACAGCATTTCACACATGCAGACAGATCTTTGGATGGGATATGTTCCTTAGAATTAGAGTTTCTGAGGCTGCCAGAGAGCACTGTTGTTATTGTAAAAAATTAAAACATGTCTTTATGCTGTAAATATGTTTCAGTGGTTCATTCAGTTCATATAAAAACAAAAAAAAAACAACAGTTTTTAAATTGTATTTTATTTGAAGAACAAATGTCAAAGTGCCAAGAAATGCATGCATCCAAAAAATGTTTTTTCTCTCTATAGGAAGTTTGTCTGCGACTAAAATTCAGATGCATTATTTAATTCTAAACTGTGCGGTAAGAGTAGATAATGGCTGATAATTTGTAATGAATATGGGACTCCATTAATGTTTCACATCTGCATCTTGTCTGAGTGAGTCAGAATTACATGAAGACATTAGAAATGTTAAGGTAAAAGATGGGAGCGCAGTTTTTACAGCATGTAAGCCCATCAGATATATCTGAGTCAGTGCTTCTGACATCATTATCAGCCACTAAATCCAAGGGATGTGATCAATTTGCCTTTCATAATAACATTGAACATTTTTTAAGGTTTTTGTGGCCTACTCATTGGTAGCTGGAGAGAGAAGGGAAGACATGCAGCAAATGGCTTGGGAATCAAACCGAGGACTACTGTGTTGAGGACTGTAGCCTCTGCATATGGTGGGCCTGCTCTACCACTGAGCCAAACCTATAGTGTTACATTATTCTCCACCAACACAAAGGACAGCTCAAATAGTACAGTACTATGTTTATAGGTCTTGATAAATAGTCAAATATGGTAAACATTTTGTGGACACAGGTATTGCGTGTTTACATTTTTGTACATGTTAGCTATTATACTAAGAACAGTCATTATTTACAGTGTTGATTCTTCTACTCTCTGACTTCTGTGATTGCGATTGAGAATGGCGACCCATTATTGGCTTCTTGGCTCTCAGAGTTGATCCCAGCTTGTTGGCTTCTGTTTCTCCAACTGCTGTTAAGAAACTGATCACAGGTTAGGTTCTCAGTGGGGCTCAGATCTAGGGCACATCTCCAAAATGTCACTGCTCTGTTTTTGTATTCTGTTCTCCGTTATGCTGGAAACTATCATAAACCAAATTATTCCTGGATTGTTGGAGGCAGCTGATCTTGGAGAGCATCACTACTTGTAGTTTTCTGGAACAGAAATATGAGTAGGCCCTCGCTCTGGGATGAGAATGGATACTTCACTGCTTGTACAGGAGTCATCGTAAATGTGACCCTTTCCTTTTGAGACAAACAATTTTCTTGCCGTTTTAGAAAATATAACTTTGCACCAGTCTTCTGCCATCCATCCCTGCACTTCCTACAGAATGTTTCTTGGACAAAAGTGCTCTCTTTGCTGTCCTACTGGTCACAGGGGCCAATTACACACTTTTCTTTGGAGGTAAGCACTGCTAACACAAGAAGCAGCGATTTCAGATGTGCTCCTTTCTGATAGCAATCAGTCTGCTAATTAGATTAATGAAGTGATCCAGGGCAAAAAAAAAACTGGGAACTGATTTTTAGTAGGAATAGTAGGAAGAGTAGTCGTCTTGCAATCAGAAGGTTGTGGGTTCGATTCCAGCTTCCTCCTGGCATATGTCGATGTGCCCCTGGGCAAGGCACTTGACCTCAAGTTGCCTACCGATCTGCGTATCGGTGTATGAATGTGTGAGCGTTAGTGAGAGTTAGTGAGTGACTGGGTGAATGTGGCTTTAGTGTAAAGCGCTTTGAGTGGTCTGTATGACTGGAAAGGCGCTATATAAGTTCAGTCCATTTACCATTTACCAGTTGTGTCACTGCCAAATTTTCAGCCACGACTGTTTGCATTGGGTCCAGTGTTCTTACACTGATCCTTGGATGAAATAAGGAGTGGAACACTTTGATAAGAGGTACATTAGAAAGGTCATTTACGTAGATGAGTAGAGAAGCCCATTTATTTGACCCAGAGTTTAAGAACAACGTCTGTCAGACAGACTGAATAAAAATTCAGGTCTTTTTTTTAAATATCACAAAATGTGTCGTTATCTGCTTCAGCAGAATGTTTTTCATCAATCCTGAACTCCATTTCTCTTCACCCAACACTTCAACTACTAGCAAAACAGAGCTATCTCTGTAGTTATGCTGCTATAGGCTTAGGCTGCTGGAGGACATAATGACCACTATCACCCTCTTCGCTACATTCTCACACTACTCTTCAATTTTGCATTATTTGCTGTTATTTCAGCTTTTAACTTTGTTCTCTCTCTTTTCTCTTCCTAGAAGCTACACCTGGCCTGACTCTGTGTCTACCTGTGACACCTTTCTGGAGAGGGGCATCGTCCGAGCTTCTGCTGGCAACAACTTAATGCTCACCTTCTACAGATGATCCACTTGGCCCTGTCTTTCAGTGTTTAACCCTTTCTCTCTCCTAGACATAGCTACTGGCTGAGCTTTTACTGTAACTAACTCTATGTGCTCTCTTCAGACTCTAACATTGAAAACTGGCTCAGAGTTTATCTGTTCTTTCTTTCTAGGTGAAACGACTAAAGGAGCTACATCCATTAACATTTACCTTTTCCTTCCCATAGAAAGTACTCCAAAACACCCCTGGTGGTACCTGTACTTTATTATTTAATTTCTTCTGTGATGGAGCTCTTAACTGGAATTATTCATTGGTGGAATCCATTTTCCTCATTGAAATGAACTGGATGACAATGAAACACCACGATGCAGCACTCATGAATTTAAAGGTGCTCTAAAAATGTTAGAAAAAACATGAAAAATGTAACCCTTTTAATAATTGTTGAACTCATGCGGAACAGGGACAGGCTGACCCATGGAAGAAGTGTTGTTGTACTGGGTGCTTTACCTTTATCCTCTCGTTTCTCGCCTCTAGTCTCAGCTGCTGCACTGTCTGCCGGGCCTGGTTCAGGTTATAGGAGCTCTGAGCCTTTGAAGACATCCTGGTCAGCAAAACACTGTAATGAAGAACAGAAAAGGAAAGCCTTAGCATGGCTGTGGAGAAGGCGAGGGGTCTCACATGTCACCCAAAGGTGGAATGACACAAATACGTAAAGTAAAGATAAGTAAAGAAAATAGTTTCTTTCTAATACAGATAAAAGTATAGAAATAAGACTGAGCGATCAAATGTATAGCTCCTCCACTGGGTCAGGTCAGGTCAGGTCAGAGACAAATCCAGAAGTCTCTGCAACCCAGTTGGATAATGGCAACACATTTGTTTCATTTCTTCACACAAACCAAGCTGGGATGTAAACTGCTCATGAGCCCATGGAGTAGGCTCAGTAAGTGTAGCAGTTCAGACTTCTTCTAACATCATGCCAGTAAATGCTGTGGACACATGTGCTGCAGCTGATGTTTTGCAAACCCAAAAAATATTGACTTAACCAGTGCAGGAACCCTTCTTTCCTACTTCCACCTCCTCTGAAGCACCAGCGCCTAATCAACAAACACACACAGCCAAGGTGTGCAGGAACATTTGTAAAACCCAAATGTAAACCTAGGTCCAACACATGATGAGCAAAAATAAACATGACTAAAGATCGGAGCTGAAAAGATGTGTGGATTAAAACCTATGATGATGGATTGATGTAAGGACTGATAAGAGATCAACTTTAGAAGGTTGATGTATTTATGATGGCAAAGCACGCCAGAGAGTCTGGACTGTGGTTCCAGTTCCTGTTAATTATTACCAGACCAGCTCGGAACAACAAGCCTGGACACATCCCTCCGTCCACAGGGGAGACCTCGCTCCTGGATCAGCGTTTTACTCTCTGGGTTATTTTTACTGTCATTTCTCAAAAAACACACATTTCCTATTAACTTGCTTCAAATGTCTTCTTGCGACACATCACTTTCACCAACCCTGCTACTAAGAAGGGAACAGGAAGCTGCAAGTACAGAGTTTAAAAAGTTCCAACACAGTGTCTTTTCAAAAACATTGAGCTGACAAAAATTTTGTAGAACATCTGCTGAAATCCGTCGGCATGCTGTGAATAGTTTGATGTTGGACATGAGCTCTTCAGACTGAGGCAACCGATGACTTTCAATGAGGACCGGAGGTCATTTTCCATTCAATGCAACATGTCTACAGAATGATGCAACAACAGCAGTGGTTATACAGTAAAAACATTAATTACTATTTATGCTAATGTTTTAATATATTTTGTTATTACCCTGCATGTTGGTTTGGTTCGTTTTCAATGAGACTCAACTCGACTCTGATTGGTTTGTTTTCTATTACAATTGAGCACCATCTCAATGTGGGTGGGATCATCTTTAGCGTCAGGACAGGCGGCAAGAGAAAGCACTCTGGATCAGTACAAGAGACGGAGCAAAGGAAGGAAGGAAGAATGGAGCGGTATGAGCTAGAGGACATGTGACGGAGCTTGCTACAGTGGTCTTATACACAATAAGCCATGCGTGCAACGATTTAACGGTTGAAGATATTAGTTATTAAAATATGGTGTGACTAGTGACACCGCCCCCACCCAATCAGTGATTAACAGTCTTCTGAATAAGAATACACTAATATCAAAATCAGGCTGATATCAATATTCAATTCAATTCAGTTTATTTATATAGCGCCAATTCACAACACATGTCGTCTCAAGGCACTTCACAAAAGTCAGGTACATACATTCCAATTAATCTTAATCATTGAACAGTGCAGTCAGATTCTGTTATTTATTCAAATTGGATAAAAAGTTTTTTTATCTAAGGAAACCCAGCAGATTGCATCCAGTCAGTGACTTGCAGCATTCACTCCTCCCGGATGAGCATGTAGAGACAGTGGACAGTCACTGGCGTTGACTTTGCAGCAATCCCTCATACTGAGCATGCATGTAGCGACAGTGGAGAGGAAAAACTATCAGATATTAATATACCTGTTATGGCCAATAACAGATATTAACAGATATTATACATCATATATAGCTCACTACCCTTTCAACACCGTGACAAGACGACCACATTGCTGACATTACTTCTCTGCTTCAGTTAAACACCCTACAGTCCTCCACTGCATCACTATCACATGCCTAGACAAATACCACCTGGCCAAGCACCCCGAGAAACACATACAAAAACAGCAAGAGGATGTTAAGAAATATTGGTTATTAATATCGGCCCAGTTTTACTTATCGGACCGATACCCATAGGTAAAAAAAATGACCAACATCGGCCGATACCGATGTCAATGCCAATATATCGTGCATCCCTACTTCTGACATCACATTTTCAGCATGACTCGGCTCACTTGGAACCGCATCCACCCAGGTATTAAAACAGTTCCACATAACCGTTACTAATGAAATTGCCAAAAAAGCAGGTAGAGTCCTTTGTGGTATGAATATTATGGAGAGCCGTTTCATTCAAAATTAAATTAATAAATAAATACTGCTATTGATAAATTATTAATAAATATTCCATGAAATAAATATCCCCATGAAATAAAACAAAATAATTATGTTAAAAGAAATTTTCATCTTATTTTATTTAATTCATTTCAAGATTTATTTAATTTACTTAAAGATTTATTTATTTATTTATTTATTCATTTCATAATGCAGTTTTATTTTGTGACACTTTTATTTTGTAAAGCTACTTTACGTATTTAGGTGACTTTTACTTTTTAACCCCGTTTTTCATTTTAAGCTCTTTTTATTTCATGTTCTTATATTGAAATGAGGGGCGGAGTTTTATCTGTGGGACGGCACAGGGACAGCAGGGCGGAGCTCAATTCGTGGCTGTGACCGGCAGAACCATGCCTCCCCTGGCTCCCCCCTGGCTCCCTCCCCTGGCTCCGGCCGTAAAATCATGCCTCAACGGTTGCCGCTGTTTTTGTGGAAACCAATGCTGATTATCGGCAAATGGGATGTCATTATTGTTATAGGCTGTTACTTTTAAATGATTTTTATTTAATAAACAGCGTTAAACCTGTAACATAAGGTGGCTGTATTTACTTAAGATGGAAAATAAATAGCACTATGTGTGTGTATGTTGTGCTGAAAGGATGACGAAGACTTACTGCACAAACAGCTTCCACAAAAACAGCGGAAACCGCCGTGGAAGGCTTTTACAGCCGGTCTGGCACCTTCTGGCATCCTCGCAGAATCCCCTGGCTCCCTCCGGCATGCTTCTGCTGGCCACAGCCACGAATTGAGCTCCGCTCTGCTGTCCCAGCACCGCCCCACAGATAAAACTCTGCCCCCTCATTTCAATGTAAGAACATGAAATAAAAAGAGCTTAAAATGAAAAACGGGGTTAAAAAGTAAAAGTCACTGAAATACATAAAGTAGCTTTACAAAATAAAAGTGTCACAAAATAAAACTGCATTATGAAATAAATAAATAAATCTTTAAGTAAATTAAATAAATATTGAAATGAATTAAATAAAATAAGATGAAAATTTCTTTTAACAATTATTTTGTTTTATTTCATGGGGATATTTATTTATTTCATGGAATATTTATTAATAATTTATCAATAGCAGTATTTATTTATTTATTTAATTTTGAATGAAACGTCTCTCCATAGAATATTGCACACACTAACATTGTGATGATGATATATTGGCGATATATTGTGCAGCCTTAATGGAAGATATAGAATGTGTGTAACTGCTCTAATGCCAATAAAGGTTATCCATTGATTATTGAGATGGGTATAAAAACCTTCCACATCCTATATTTTGTTGAAATATATATAAAAAAAACACAATTTGGAATCTGAAAACATAAAATTATGTGATAAAGACATGTTAAAATAAGAAAAATATACAGTATGTTAGCACAGAGAACAGTGGAGAATAAATGACTTATTACATGATGTCATAAACTCACATTTAACAAGCTAAAGGATAAGTATCTTGTGGAAAATTCATAGTTTATATTGCCAGCTGTAAATTTAGCTCAGAACTTTTAACGGCATCTTGTAGATTTCTTTTTATCCTTTTTTTAAACTTTGTATTTGAATAAAGATAATGAGAGTACATACAACAAGCAGTTTTCAAATGATTATTTGATTTATTACAGGATAAAGGCTATGCAACCTCAATAATGAAGACCTCAGTAAGTTCGAACAGCAATAAAGGAAGGTGGAGTAAATGTAAAAATTCACAGAGTGAGACGTCCAGCAGGTCTGGAGTCCTTTTTGCATTAAGCCTAACATAACTGGACTGTACAGGAAGTTTATGTAGTTAGAGCGTGTCTGTATGTCTTATTCTGCATGATGGACGACTTCCAGCAAGCGCTCAGAAAGCTCTTCTTTTTGGGAATAATGGGTAAAGGAAGAATTAGGACAAAAAAACGGAAATAGGAAAGAAGAAACTATTTTGTGACCTCTTTCAGTGAGTGTATGATTAGGATTTCATTTCCATATAAAGAAAAGTATATACTCCAAAGAAAGCACGGCCACGGATGACTTGACTGTTAACTGATGACATCCCAACTAGACATGAAACCTTCTTACAGAACACAGTGTGAACATCTTAAGGAAACATTCATGGCTTAGTTATTAAGGAGAGGCCCCAAGAGGGAAAAAGGTCCTTTATCTATTTACAATGAGGGCCATGTTTATTCCTGCAGTGTAAAGGGATAAAGAATGTATCACAGTGACATGCAGTGTTCTATTACATGCTAATCCTTTCTATAAAAGTTATTATGTATAAATGAGATGTTATGTATTGTTTATTTTTAACAAATCTCGTCATCTTCAAAATCTCCAAATATCTTCTGCAAAGATATTTTCTTGCTGTTTAAGTAGAAATGGCTTCCAGGTACAACAAAGCAAGGCAGACTGCTTGGTTTAAATAGAAATACTGCAACATGCAAACGGATTGAAGTCCTGGAAAACTCACCAATGAAAAGGGAGATAACAGGCTACCCCAGCAGAAGCTGACAATCTGTGCTTTTAACAGTTTAACTGTTATTAAAGTTGGAGAAAAATTACCTTTAGGACAGTTTTCAGATAAAACCAGACCAAAGTCCCACCTCTGATCCAACATGATGCTAACTGCCTATGAAAACCTTTGTGGTGCTATTATTAATCACTTTTGAAGAGTGTATGCCTGTTTCATTTCATGCCGCTGGTAACCAACATGGTGTTGATTGTAAAAACCCATCAACTTCTATGTCGATTAACTTTTTAACTCAATAAAAGACTATGGGCTAAAGCTTTGAAAACTAGTGTCTGAATGTACTGAAACATCTTTTAAAGATCAGGTTTGTTTTAAAGTGGCAGAAATCCACTTTAGAACCGGTTCCAGTTCATGTGACAATTATAGATCTTGGTTTTAAAGGTTAAAAATAAATGCTGCATAATGTAAAAATACAAAAGAAAAACCACTACTATGAATCATAATCAAGGATTAATAAATAGTATTGGGAAAAGTGATGCAATAATGAACTAACAAAACTGCCTAAATGCTGACCTCAGCACAATATCAGATTCCAATCAGAGCGCATTTCCTGGAATGTCATTTGTGAATCCCACAAAAAACCACAAAAAGCTGCCTCCATAGCTGACAGAAATAATATGCAATTATTGTTTTGCACAAGACATGTCTATTATTTTACACAGCATGTGGAGGGAAAGGTAAGACAAAATAGAGTTCTAATACAGTTAGTTTTAGTTAGTTAGTTTTTACAGGAAATGCATCCATAGTGGATCAAACCAGCTAAACTGTGCAGAACCTGTGATGTGATGCCAGCTCTTACAACCCCAGCATGATTTGAAGCTCTATGGGAGGGCACCAACATTTGAACTCAAGTGTGGCATTAAGAACCACCTACATACTGTACATATACAAACCTGTAAAATAAAAAAGGATCAGAAAGAAGACCACTCCTTTTACAACATAACGCGTGCACACACACACACACACACACACACACACACACACAAGTAGTCAGGACCACCTACTGCTTAGAGCAGTGAAGCCACACTGCTCTACTCTACCTTATACACACATGCCAACCAACACATGCGATTCATTAGCAGTTTTCAAAGCGGTAAGAACAGGGAGCTATTATGAGTCAATTCCATTAACATGATGAAAACCTGCATTTTAGGTCTCAAACTGTTACTATACTGAGGCTTACACCCAAAGAAAACTCTTAAAGGGGCTGCTGAAGAACACAAAGACGTCCATTAAGATCCAAATGAAGAGCCGGTCCTGTCAGCTGTACAGTATGTGTGGTCTCTTCAGTGACTCTGAGGCTTTCAGGGCCGCTGTGGCTTTTGTAATAAAGTAACACTGCTGGAAAAAAAGCTACTTTGAAGCTTAAGAGATGCCGGCTGCACTTGAGTTGACTAACATGAGGTGATGAAAGACATGAGAAGTATTTTCTTTCCAAAGCCTCCCATTTTTAGTGGGATTTTTATATAACTAGAAATGGGATCTCCTATTTTAAAATACTCGGTAGTAAAAAAAATGATATCATTGTTAGTTTTTAAAGAAAAAGAATACACAAATCTATATTGACCTAACCCTTTTCAAGGTGGTGGGGTCTGGTGCCTATCTTCAGCAGTCAATAAGTGAGAGGCAGGGTATACCCTGGATAGGTCCATCTCAGGCCAACACACAGGACAGATAACCATGCACACTCAGACCTAGGTACAAATGATAATGGCAAATATACTGAACTATATGTGTTTAGGCAGTGGGAGGAAGCAGGAGTACCAAGAGAGAACCCATGGATGCACAGGCCAAAATATGCTGACTGCACACTAAAAGGTAAGGACTTAAACTCAGAACCTCCTCACAGCAAGGCAACACCTTATTTAGATAATATGTTTATACAGAGTTTATCTGTTCCTTCTTTCTAGGTGAAACGACTAAAAGAGCTACATCCATTAACATTTACTTTTCCTTCCCATAGAAAGTACTCCTGGATCAGTGCTTCTTTGTTCTCTTTGTGTCTCTGCTCTGTTCTCTCTAACCCCAGTCGGTCGTGGCAGATGGCCGCTCACACTGAGCCTGGTTTCTGCTGGAGGTTTTTTTTCCTGTTAAAAGGGAGTTTTTTCCTCTCCACTGTCGCTACATGCATGCTCAGTATGAGGGATTGCTGCAAAGTCAACGCCAGTGACTGTCCACTGTCTCTACATGTTCATCCAGGAGGAGTGAATGCTGCAAGTCACTGACTGGATGCAATCTGCTGGGTTTCCTTAGATAGACAAACTTTTTATCCAATTTGAATAAATAACAGAATCTGACTACACTGTTCAATGATTAAGATTAATTGGAATGTATGTACCTGACTTTTGTGAAGTGCCTTGAGACATGTGTCGTGAATTGGCGCTATATAAATAAACTGAATTGAATTGAATAATAGAAGGGGCACAAAAAATCCTGGTGCCTCATATGATAATAGACATGGGTCAGTATGGCATTATCACATTGTGGTAACCTTGAGTGAAAATACAAAGGTTTCACAGGGGTTGTAACAGTGCGCATCTTGCAACAGCAATAAGGTATGTAGCTCGCACTGAATTACTCACCTGAAACAACATCAAGCTGAATGTAAACATTACTGGTACTGGAGAAAAATCAGCCCTCCACCTACAACCACAGAAACAACTGGGACAAACTGTCCAATGGTGCAAAACCCAGTCAGAGCCAAGACTGAAGGTAAGGCGTGAAATGAGATTGCAGAGTTTTTCTGTTGGATTTGTTTTTTTGTGTTTCGAAGTTTGCATCATTTATGTGTCTGCTGCGGGTTTGAACCTGTCGGGCACCGCAACGCATTGATCCTTCTTCAGTGGCACCGAGTTAAGCTCCATCAGACCCTGTAGATTATGCTACAGTAAAATCAATTACAATAGAACCCCAAGAAATAGGAATGAGGACAATGAAAATTGCTCATGAAGTTAAATCCAACTCCTGAGTTTGGGCAAAAAAAGTTCATTAACACTTTATCACACTGACAGTGGAATAAAAGATACTATCCAAACAAACATCTGCATTTAACACCCTTATGCACGATGCATGCTTCTACAGAGAAGCATATTCCTGCCTTAAACTCACCACATAATTGGTGCTTTGACAGACCTCATTGGAGTTTATTACATGGCAGACAGAAAATGGTAAGATAGTATGCTGGTTTTATGTGAATACAGAGAGAAGCAGTGAACTAACATCTTGAAAGTCAGAATTCTGCAGATGTTCATTAAAACCATTTCCTTGATGTTACTTATAATTCTACTGTAGACGCCATCTCACCATTTTCTGTCCTTTAGATCGTGTTGGAGCTTCCTGCTAAATAATGTCTTTAACCTCAAATAATTTTGCAAGAAACAGTAGAAACAGTAAGATATATGAGCCATTAAAAGGCAATGTTCCACTGTAAGCTGCTGCTATGTGGAAGAGAATCTGAACAGAGATCAAGGCTGCTAGGAATAAAGACCTCCATATATCCATATGGGTTTGTTTAGCTGGCTGGTGAACATCAACACCAACTCATTTTCTATGTGTGCTCCTGATATAGCAGCAGCTTACTGTTTTCTTTAGCATTACATCACTTCCTGTTACTCCACACAGCTACATGTACATAACTTTGCACTTCAATCTTTTAAAATCCAAATCATAATTAATTTGGCTGTAACCCTTACTTCACTGTAAAAGAGAAAACCGTCTGGTAACTGACTGAATTCACCAACTGGTGAGAACAGTAAACGGCTGAACTGCAATATGCAGACAGATGTCTGAAGCATTGAACAAAAGAGTTCAAAAATTGGATTCCTGCCACAAGCCAGAATACTAGCTCTCCCTTGTGTATCCCCAGGCATGCACACACACACACACACACACACACACACACACACACACACACACAATTCCAGTTTACACTCCTCCTCTTTCTGAATTTCCCTCTGCAGGCCAAGCTAAAAGTAGCCTTCTCACACACAGTCAGCACTTTTCCAGCTGGCTGAAAAACCGTCACCTCCTGCACCTACACCCCGACCCAGAGCGACTGTACCTGCTTCACCATAAACACGGCCTTGTTCTCGGGTCGCTACCAGGCGTAGCAGAGGCAGTAACACTCAGTCATCAGTCCTGCTGCTAAGTAAAGGGGGATTGTTTTTATGAAGTAGGGGGAGACTATGAAAAGAAAGGGTTAGGCAGCGCTGTTCACAAAGCTGTGAGTGACATCACCATTTTCCCACCAGAAAAGAAACGAGTTGCTATGTGTTCTGCAGCAACAATTGATAGAACAAACATGGTCATTCCATGAGCTGGGGCCAACAGAGATAAGAGAGGACCTTTATGTTTCACAGCAAGTACCAAAACCACAAGCAGTAAGAAACATCTACAAAATTGACAATACAATACTTATTGTCAGCGTCACACACCAAAATGGCAAAACATTATGACCACCAAGAGGTGAAGTGAGTAACACTGATTATCCTCCATCGTGGCTCCAGTTAGTGGGTGGGATATTTTAGGCTTCAATTAAACATTATGTCCTCAAAGTTGATGAGTTAGATGCAGGAACATGGAAAGCTTAAGGATTTGATTTTAACAAGGGCCAAACTGTGACATCTAGACAACTGGATCAGAGCAACTCCAAAGCTGCAGCTCCTGCATGTTTGTCTCTTGCCTGGGGAACACATGCCATCATGATGCTCCAAAGGAAGTAGGCAAGCCAACAGAGACAGTATAAAGTTAGGGCCAATGTTCTGTTGGGAAACTCTGGGTCCTGCCATCCATGTGATAGTTTCTCTGACTTGTGCGCACAAATTACCTAATCTCTGTTGCAGACCATGTAAACACGTTCATGGAAACCATCTTGCCCGATTGCTGTGACCCCTTTCAGCAGCATAATGCACCCTGACACAAGGTGAAAATAATTCAGGGATTTTTTGAGGAACACTACAATGAGTTTATAATGCTGACTTGGCCTCCAAATATTTCAGATCCCAATCCAGCTGCGCAGCTGTGGGATGTATGGGATAAACAAGTCGTGTTCATAAACGCCCCACCTCACAACTTCCAGCACCTAAAGGATCTTGGTGCCAGATACCTCCGCACACCTTTAGGGGTCCACAGGAGTCCATGTTTTTCCAGGTAGGTGCTGCTTTTGCAGCAAAAGGGCAGCTAACCCACAGAGAGAGGTTCATTATTTTATTTTATTTCTTTTATTTTATTTTATTTATCACCAGACCAGGAGCAGTGGGGGTGGGGCGTTGGTTTGGGTTGGGTTGGGTGCAGGAACTACATAGACGTTAAAATTATAGCTCCAACGATTTCCTGAATAACTTAGGTGTTTTACAGTATAAATGTGTAAAGCAACCTTAATTTATCAATAACAAAGAAACTCAACTCATGATCAGGTATGAAGGTGCAAAGCACTATAGCAAAGCACAATGCATTGCATTTTTAAGTCATATATATACAGGGGTTGGACAATGAAACTGAAACACCTGTCATTTTAGTGTGGGAGGTTTCATGGCTAAATTGGACCAGCCTGGTAGCCAGTCTTCATTGATTGCACATTGCACCAGTAAGAGCAGAGTGTGAAGGTTCAATTAGCAGGGTAAGAGCACAGTTTTGCTCAAAATATTGAAATGCACACAACATTATGGGTGACATACCAGAGTTCAAAAGAGGACAAATTGTTGGTGCACGTCTTGCTGGTGCATCTGTGACCAAGACAGCAAGTCTTTGAGATGTATCAAGAGCCACGGTATCCAGGGTAATGTCAGCATACCACCAAGAAGGACGAAGCACATCCAACAGGATTAACTGTGGACGCAAGAGGAAGCTGTCTGAAAGGGATGTTCGGGTGCTAACCCGGATTGTATCCAAAAAACATAAAACCACGGCTTCCCAAATCACGGCAGAATTAAATGTGCACCTCAACTCTCCTGTTTCCACCAGAACCGTCCGTCGGGAGCTCCACAGGGTCAATATACACGGCCGGGCTGCTATAGCCAAACCTTTGGTCACTCATGCCAATGCCAGACGTCGGTTTCAATGGTGCAAGGAGCGCAAATCTTGGGCTGTGGACAATGTGAAACATGTATTGTTCGCTGATGAGTCCACCTTTACTGTTTTCCCCACATCCGGGAGAGTTACGGTGTGGAGAAGCCCCAAAGAAGCGTACCACCCAGACTGTTGCATGCCCAGAGTGAAGCAAGGGGGTGGATCAGTGATGGTTTGGGCTGCATGTATGTATAAACAATGTACAATTATGTCTTGCTGCTTTATGTAATATGCAGCATGAGACTCTTATGTGCATGTGAGGAGTACAAAGATTTCAACATGAAATGTTTAAAATGTAGGGGTGTGTGAGGGCATGCAGACTCTCACTTTGACTAAACCAGTCGATGGTGCAATTCTTAATACAAAATTCAGCCGACTAGGGTTTGGCTTCTGATCCCTGACTTCTGCTTTGACTTCTGAGAAAAAAATAAGTGATGGTCTGCAAAATTACTGAACGCTGCATGTCGGGTAGAACGACACAGAACGGGTAGAACGAGTCAACTTAACTAAACTGTGTTTTACATAAGCTTATGGGCTGGTTTGGTTCTAGTGGACAAAGAAAGAAACTCAGGGATATATTATTTTCTACTTTTTCATATTTGTGGAAAATTAGGTCAAAAAAGTTTCCAGGGCACGGTGCTGGTGGTGTAGGGGTTAGCGCGCGACCACATATAGAGGCAATAGTCCTCAAAGCGGCCGTCCCGGGTTCGGACCCAGCGACCTTTGCCGAATGTCTCTCCCTCTCTTTGCACCTCCTTCCTGTCTGCCTACTATCAAAAATAAATAAAAATTAAATAAATTTTTAAAAAAGTTTCCAATCTAATGACAAGAAAAATGTAATACTTGTAGTTTTAATGTCATTCTTTTGGAAATTCAATGGAAATATTCCACTAAAAGACTGAAAAACATGCATTTGTTATATCTATATTTAAAAACATAAGCTCGTTCCTCATCATTTTTAGGCAAATTACAGTTGTGTTCGAAATAATAGCGGTCCATCTAGATCATTCACTGTTTATGGTAGAAATCATATCACCACATGGCAAATTATTTACTAGGAGGCGTAGTTTTATACAGAACGAGTACAAACAGGTGCAGTTAATACAGGTAATCACTTAAAAATCACACAATGTGATTTTCTGGATTTTTGTTTTAGATTCACTCACAGTTGAAGAGTACCTATGATAAAATTAAAGACTTCTACTTGCTTTGCAAGTGGGAAAACCTGCAAAATCGGCAGCGTATCAAATACTTGTTCTCCCCACTGTAAATCCGAAGATTTTTCAGTTTATACAGTACATATTTGAGTTTGTAAAGCTAAAATGCAGCGACTGGTCTTTTATTGAACAGCCCAACGTTAATTTTTCTTCATTTTCTGTAATGTGATTAAAAGACTGATACAGTTTTCTTCATGGTTTGATTTAGAATATAATCTGCAGTGTCCCCAATGCATGGAAATAAAAACACATTAAAGCAGAAATGTAAAGTGTGTGCTTTGAGGGCAACTCTGATGAACAACAGAGCTGCAAGTATGGCTGGTGAGATAAGCGATGCCAACAGGACCCCACCCATGTCAACACTTACTGCTTTAATGACTGCCTCACAACTGCTTGGTTGCAATAAGTTGATGGGCCTCTAATATTCCAACAGAATCAAACATTTCCAGGAAGATATACAGGACCATTTTCAGGGCTGGTGGGAAGATGCTCTGGTAAAACATGGAATAACATAACTCAAAGAACTGTGAAAGAGTATTCTCTATAGATTTCCTTTATTTTTGCTGTTTTTGTCACACAAATTTTAACAGACAAAAAAATTAACTCAGTAAATGAAAAAAACATTTCAAAATGATGATGATCTAATGTTTTTAAACGAATAAACCTATTCAAACTCAATTGGCCCTACATAGAAAAGTGATTGTTATCCCCTCTAGATCATGAATCAATTGTGATTAAGTTCAAATTCACTAGAGTTCTGATGAAAATTAAAAAGAGAGATCATATTTCTCCTATTTTAGCTTCCCTTCATTGGCTCCCTGTTAAATCCAGAATAGAATATAAAATTCTCCTCCTCACATATAAAGCCCTTAATGATCTAGCTCCATCATACATCAGAGATCTGATTGTTCCATATGTTCCTAACAAAGCACTTCGTTCTCAGACTGCAGGTTTACTGGTGGTTCCTAGAATCTCTAGAAGTAGAATGGGAGGCAGATCCTTTAGTTATCAGGCTCCTCTCCTGTGGAACCAGCTCCCAGTTTTGGTCCGTAAGGCGGACACCCTGTCTACTTTTAAGGCTTGCCTTAAAACTTTCCTTTTTAAAAATCTTATAGTTAGAGTGGCTTAGGTTATCCTGAGCTATCTCTGTAGTTATGCTGCTGTAGGTTTAGGCTGTTGGAGGACATAATGACGACTTTTCTGCACTTTGCTACATTCTCCTACTACTCTCCAGTTTCGCATTATTTTCTGTTATTTTACCTTTTATCTTTATGTTCCGTCTCGGTTTTCTTCTCTTCTTAGAAGCTACATCTGGCTTGGCATTCTGCTTAGCTTTGAAACCTTCCTGGGGGCATCATCTGAGCTACTGCTGCCAAACAACTTCATGATCTTTTACTGTCGCTCTTTCATCCTATAGATTTGAAAACTGTTTCAGAGTCTATCTGCCTAGCAGTGTTTCTCTCCTAGATGAAGCCACTAAATGAGCGACTACGGCCATAAATGTTTTACTTTTCTTTCACATAGAAAGTAATCCTAGATCAGTGCTTTTGTATTCTTTTTGTGTCTCTGCTCTCTTCTCTCAAACCCCTTATCGGTCATGGCAGATGGCTGCTCAGACTGAGCCTGGTTCTTCTGGAGGTTTCTTCTTGTTAAAGAGGAGGTTTCCTTTCCACTGTCGCTACATGCATGCTCAGTATGAGGGATTGCTGCAATGTCAACGACAGTGAAAGCAACTCTCCACTGTCGCTAAATGCTCATCCAGGAGGAGTGAATGCTGCAAGTCAGTAACTCTGCTGGGTTTCCTTAGATAGAAAACATTACTTGACTACATTGTTTGATAACTAGGATCAACTGGAACTTGACTTGGAATGTGTATGATTCAACCCAGCTGACTTTGTAAAGTGCATGAGACAATATGTGCCGTCATATGTTGTCTTGTAGACAGGAAAAATGGAATCTTTCTTATAGAGATGCCATGGCTCATACGCAGTATGACTGGAATCTGTAGAAATGAATGCGCATTTGCACAACAAAACAGCTGCCAACCAGTTTAAAACCCACAGAAGATAAAGAGATCAACAACAATGGACTTACTTATGCTGCTGACTCTTTTGAATCTTACGGTTCTCCTGCAAAGTGGTCATTTTCTCTCCCCTTTAGCAAGCAGAAAGTGTTTGTGTATTTTATTCAAGGGTTTCAAAGAGCACACCACCAACTAGTGGCTTGTTGCCGTGTGAACAGAGATTGTAATGAAAACGTTGTCATGTAGATACGTTAACATGAAACGGAAAAAAAAATAATGTTTTCAATGGATCGTTGTCATGTAGAAGGGCCTTAGTAGGTTCAGGGGCAAGAATTTCCTTAAGCAGAGCCAGTTGGATTTGGATACTATTTTCTTTTCAGAAATATAATCATTATTTGAAAATTGTATATTGTATTAACTCATGTTATCTTTGTATAATATTAATCTTTTTTTGTTGGTCTGAAACATTGAAATAAGTAAAAACAAAAAAATCAAAAACAAAGCAAACCTGTTGGGGGCAGGAGTCAAATAATAATTTCTTTTAAAAATACTACCACAAAAATTGCCATGAAATCTAAAGCCACATTGCTGGTTTCTCCAAGGCTGCACAAACTGTTCAGTCTTGTAACTTTTCTGACAAGACAAGAGAAAAATACACCCAGAATGCTGTTGCAACTGCACAACCCTTACACTGTCCAGACAGCCGGCTAGACTGGTCTCAATTTACTAGAATTTCTGAATCTCAAATATAAGTGCTATTACTGAAGGTTCGTTCCCTATAAATACACTATAAATGATGCCCTTTAAATGCAGTTCATGTTCATGTATTTCAGAATGAGCAAAAATGAGACAACAGACAAGTTCTGCTGCAGGATTTACAAGTCGGCCTAGTTTATATGAGGACATTGCAAACACGGGGAATGTTCCAGGGCTCCAGAGCAGAGCTAAATGTCATGTTAGATAAGCAGTGCAGCCAACTGGGTGAATATGTGTCCTAAAACATGATGTTATTTCACAATATGCGAACATGACTGGGGCTGATAGAGAGCTAAGTATGACACAGTGTCAGGGTCTGGGATTGCCTTGTGATAGCACAGGAAAAGGGAACACTCTGGTATGGTAGAGCTCTAGGCAAGGCAAGTTCATTTATATGACATTCACAGAAAAGGCAATCCAATGTGCTTTACAGAATATCAGAGAAACAACAGGCATAAAATAAAACATGAGCGTCAAAAGTCATTGCATGAAAGAAACAGATGTTAAAATACACATATTAAAGGCATATATAAAACAAATGTTTCCAAAAGATTATCAATCAGATTGTTTGATCAAAAGCTGCTGTAAACGAAAATGTTTTCAGTCATGTTTTATAGGAACCAACAGTTGTTGCACATTTCAGGTTTTCAGGGAACTTGTTCCAGAGCTGAGGAGCATAAAAACTAAATGCTGCCTCACTTTGTTTAGTTCTGGTCCTGGCAACAGTAAGCAGGTCTCTGAAGGCCTGAGGGGTCCACATGGTTCATACTTGAGAAGCAACATAGAAATGTATTTACGCCCAAGACCATTAAGTACTTTATAGATCAATACCAGAACTTTAAAGTATATCCTCTTAGAAACAGGGAGACAGTGCAGTGATTTAAAAACTGGTCTGATATAATCAATTTTTCTGGTGTTCGTCAGGACTCTGGCAGCAACATTTTGGGTGAACTGCAGCTGTCTAATTATTTTCTTTTTTACAGACACCAGTATAGACACCGTTACAATACTATATTCTACTGAAAATAAAGGCATGCATCAGTTTGTCTGTGTCCTGTTTGGACAGGAAGTCCTTTATTTTTTTTTTTTAGATGATGCTAAGCTGATTTAGTAACACACTTTAGAAAAATTAAATTTAGATTTACGTCCAAAACTACACCAAGGTTCCTTGCATTCTCTGGGATCTTTAGCCCCACTGAGTCTACTTAAGCGTCAATACCAGCATCAGATTGAACAGTCAGGCTGACCAACGTATGCTGGTGTGATTGCCACAAAAGCTAGAAAAGCTAGACCACTAAAAATTGATTACAGGGAAAACAGGAAGACTTCATTGGGCTTTGGATCTGGACTGTGGTCCACCACTTGGAGGTGGTTTCTATTCAATACCACTACAGCAACCAATTGTGAGCTGAAATGATTTCCCGGGTGACTTCCTGAGTGAGTTTGTTTTAAAAATCTTTCAAACAAAATTCCCCACTTATTGCTTCAATACAACTATATAGTGTTCAGCAGTCATGTGTTTCATGGGGGACAGTTTTTGAGGTTGCAAAACTTGCTTCTGGTTACATGAAGCAACATAAAGATGGGATGGGAGAAAAAACTGGAATTATATACATCTGGGACTATATCAAAGAACAATGAATAAAACACATTTAACTCTAGTAGGTAAGGTTGTGAACTTTTCAAAACAGTTGTATGTGAAAGAAAATATTTTCTTTTGAAAGAGCATTAAACGCCTTTTAAATAATACCAAGATCATACAGGAATGTGTGGGTTAGAAATATAGGCACAGTTCTAAAAAAAAGAAAAAAAAAAGAAATATAGTTAAATTTTAAATTCCAAAATGATGTTATCAACGGACTTTGTGCTACAGAAATCCTTACAACACATCTCTGGACCACCATATATGAAAAACCTTGTGTGAGTTCCTGACTTAAAAATTGACTGTAGATAATGAGGTAGGGTATATGAGCGTGAAGTTCTGATAGAGAAAAGAGGAGGCAGAGCTGCTTGAATTAAATAAGCTAAGGTTACCTGGCATGGCTCGTGTATAAGGTTACTCAAGAATTATACTAAATTGTACTTGATTACTAAAATATTTGAAGCTGCAGCCCCAAAAACTCCCTGAATCATTCATATTCTCATATTTCTCATCTTAGAATCAGGTGCAAAGCTGTGGCTCCTGAACTGCTGAGGAGGCACATTAAATACATCAGTGTCAGTCATGCTGTTCCCCTGATGCAGACATTGAAAATGATCTGTTGAAATCCTCATTCGAGAGCAGCAGGGTCTATTATGTATGTATGTGTGTGTGTGTGTGTGTGTGTGTGTGTGTGTGTGTGTGTGTGTGTGTGTGTGTGTGTGTGTGGTGTTGTGTGTATGGTTGTTGCCTCATGTGACCTGTCCAGGGTGTACCCTGCCTCTTGTCCATGAATTGCTAAAAATGGCTGCCATTTAGTTGTACTTTCTAATGTTATTAACATTAATGAGAGTTTTCATGTTTTGGCAGAATTCCTCTACAATGGGACTCACAAGCATGTGTGGTTGCATCTGTTCATGAGTCAGGAGGACATTCATTCCAGTGGAAATTAGGATCAACATCAGGTGTTAAACTGCTCCTTCGTCACACCACTAATCAAACCACAGCAGTTGTCTTTAGGTGGAGGGGAATGGAAGGTAGGAAGCCCAGTTTTCAGGTGTTCTTCCTAACATAGACCTATTTGCACTGGTCAAGGTTTCCATGTTGTTGTCTTGGATAATCCAATGCCAAACTATTACTGTATTCTGAAGCTCTTTTGTTGCAGTGGAAGATCTGCTGCTCTCTCTCAGTAACCTGAGCCTGTTAAACAAGGAAATTTCCACTCTGAATTTTCCTATCCCTTTACCCTACTTTCCAGATGTAGTGGCTGCTTTTGATTCTTAGGAATATAATAACTTATTCTAGTGTGGTTTGTACTTTAGTTCTGTAATGGTTGTGATTCAGCAGCTTATCCTGGAACGCAGTCTCGGGTATAGGCTTACATCCGCTCCTGGCAGTCCAGAAGGGAAACCATGGGATATATATGACCATAACTGCATGGATTAGTTTATTTTTATTTTTTTAACTTTTTTAAAACAGCATCTTTACAACCGAATAACCATTAAGGCCATCCACTCACAAAGATGGACGTTGCACCCCTGGATATAGAATCTCAATTTTTGTCTGACAGACAAACAAGCCATCCTTGTTGATGTCAGCCTCTAACAAATCCCATTTCCTCTTTCGATAAAATACAAACGCCTTTACAACCTTTAAGTTGTTTTCAAATGACCTTTTGTGACGTCCAAGCCACCGATGACTCCATCCATGCATGAAGTTTTTCTAAGCATCTGCTCCGACCGACGAGCATCACCTCAGACCTTCTTTCTTCCACCTTTGCTGCAGTGGCAACACGAATGCAGGCTGTCAAGCTCAGGGGCGGGGCCTGGAAAGACTGAATACGTTTGTTTATTGTTCCATATAGGCAGGGCAGTGTTAGGCCAGAAATGGACAGCCATTGTGTTGTATCTCTCTGCCTCCATCATGAATAGTTGCTTTCACAGTGAGAGCAGGGCTGAAGCAAAAGGCAAGCCACTCACAATAGCTTTAAGTTTTATGGCGTTTCTGTCGCCAGCTCTAGATTTTTGGCATGAGACCAAATGCAACATACACACAGCTGCAGGCCTGCCTTCTCCAGGTTAACTCCCCCTTAATAACACACACAGACTCTTATCTATCTGCCAACCTCAGCCGCAGGCGTGCAGCTCACTGCCGGGTCATTCATTCCTCTCCCGCATACATTTCCAGCAAACCCCACTGGGCTTGTGCTGGGTTGTCTTTTGTGCAGGTTCCGGTCAACAATGCCGTTTGTTTCGCGAGGGCAAAGCAGTGAGACACTGCCCCGTGTCTCCTACATGCCACCCTCCATGCGTCTGCAGTGACGTCTGTACGGCATTATCTGTCAAAGGCCTCTGTTTGTTTTGGGCTGTTCGGGGTTTGATAATGGCTCATTACTGAGGAACCAAAGGCTCATAGGCACTGCCGTGGAAACTACAAAGACCTGACAAATCTGGATGATAGCCAGCTGGCACAGTACTTACACTTAGCAACAGTTGAAGTTGTTTCAGCCAGAGCCTGGTCCACAACAGGCAGTAATAACTCAGGTCTGTGGGCTATTTTTAATGCAGACTCCAGCTGAAATGACATAGGTGCTGGAAGCCCTCTGCTTCACTTTGATGTGTGACATCCTTTGTCTACTGCCAGGAGTTTTGTCTGTTAAACATCAGCAAAAGGTTTAACATAAATTACAAATGACACCTTGCATCTCCTGTGGAAGGAATGCAAAGAATCCGACGATCATTCTTTACATCTGCAGGTCACACTGTTTTCTTTTAATGAAAAACTATAAACTCTCATTTTTACCACATTACAGCCAGAAACTTCAATGTATTTCATTGGAATTTAATGTGATAGACCAACACACAATAGTGTTAACATTGAATGGTTTAGATTAATGTCTATGCATGAATAAGAGTGGGACAGTCAAAGCCCAGACCAAAATCCAATGAGGAATTTGTAGCAAAATGCAAAAGTTGATATCCATAGGTCTTTTCTATCCACTCTGACTGAACTTGGGCTATTCTGCAAGGAAGAAAGGACAGAAATTTCAGTCTCAAGATGTACATAGCTGTACATATTCCCAAAAGACTTGTAGCCATAATAGTAATGAAAGGTGGTTCTTCAAAGTAATGACTAAAGGGCTCTGATTTACATATGCATGCTAGGGGTGCACAGATCTATTGGCCCCGATTTCCTTAATTTTGGGAGATCAGTGATTGGCTGATACTTACATGTGAAACTGATCTAATCCACCGATCTTATCTACTTGTCTAACCTATTGTGCATATTTTGTTTCTTTTTAAATTGTGAAAAATGAAAGACTAAAAGAAGTGCAATGCTCTGTTTAATTTATAATTGAGAGCTTCGCCTTGTGCAGATAAAACAAGCTTGTTTTGTTTCACAGGTATTGTTCAATGTTTTTGAATAAAATAAGATTGGAATGTCAATCTTTTCTTAGGTGTATTGTGACCTAATAACACCTGACTGTGTCAGTTATAAATAAAAAATGGCAGGTCAGGCATTTGAAAGATCGGTATTCGTTAGTCGGCCAGTAAACTGCAATTGGTGCACCCTTAACGTATGCCACAGTTTTTAAGATTTTATTTATAAAAATTGTGCAAACCCCATTGATTTTTTTCTTTCCTTACATAATACTGCAGTGGTTTGTGTTGGTCTATTGTATAAAATCCCATTAAAATACACTGATGTGTGGTTCTAGTGTGAAAAATGTTAACAAGTTCAAGTGGATTGATAAGTTTTTTTTAACTTGTTTATTATTTTGCAACACCAGTACATAACTGGTCAATCACAAAGCGATGCATAGCAACACAAAACCAAAATATTCCAAATGATGTGATGATAGATCCTTTCCACACAGATCCAACCACTTAAGTGATCATGTACATACTATCTGTGAGTCCAAAGTACATTCCGTTCCCCGAGCTTCCACTGGTTTCACCTATTTCTGCAGAAAATCATCAGTCCTTCCATCAACCTAATATCCTAGCTTTATTGAAACATAAACTTCCAAGATTGTCGATTTCCATATGGAGAGAGTTGGAGACTCATGTCCCACCCAATTATTTAGAATAGTTTACCTTGCCAGCATGAGGAGTGTTTGAATAACTTGAATAACTTGCATCTACTGGCACTTGATCACTTATTGCTTTACTGATGTTTGCACAAATAGTTCTCCAGAAGGTCTGAATGACGCTACATACCCGCAGACAATGGAGCCTTGTTCCAATTTGAATCTTACATTTAGAACAGTTTGGAGCTTTTGTTGTATACTTATTAAAAATATACAGTGAAATATAAACATTATGCAGTATATTCTATTGCAACTCTTTAAATCTATTATATATTGAGATTCCCAAACATCATTCTCTATTGCACATTAAAAGTACACCAGGATTATTTTAACCATGCAGGTTTATCCAAGCTCAAACTATATATGTTAACATGAAAATTTAATAAAAAAGTGTTAGTGCTCTCTGTGGTTCAGAAAAAAATTGGCCAGCAGGTGAGATTCTTCTGTGAGATTCAGAGAGCCAGCTTTGTTAAGAATGTAATGTCTAATCTGCAGGTATGTGCAGAAATCCTTATTTGAGGGGTGATTTTTGAGATTTTATGAAATCGGATGCTTTTAAGCTTCCGATATCAAAAAGCTCATATATTCTTTTTATTCCTGCTCTTTGCCAACTTTATCCCACACTCCGGGTCTTCTAAAGTTACAAGAATATTATTTGAGCTGCTTTCAAATATTGTAATCAGGTTTTCCAATGCTCATAACTTATTTTTTATCAGGTAGATTGTTCTTAACAATAGGTGATTATTCATTTGGACGTTTCTCTAGCAAATTTAATGGGGAAAAAGGTTTACACAACACTGACTCCATCTCTAACCAAAGACATTGTGATTGTCTCCTAACCCAGAAGGAGATAATTCGGGCCTAAATAGGAACCAGCTGGCCCTCTGGCAATCAGAGTCACTAGTTTAACTTTACGCTTTCTGCCAGCCCAGATAAAATCTGACATTGCTTTATTATTCACTTTGATATCCTCTGATTTTAAAGTCTCAAGCAACGTAGATATAGGATATATTATTTTTGGGAGAATTAACATCTTAATACATTTAATTCTGCCTAGAATTGATATCGGAAGACTCCATGTGATTAGACTTCCTTTTGTCAGAGACTTAATATTTTCTACATAAAGCTGACCAATTCTCAGTGTAATTTTAACTCCTAACTTTACAGATCCTGCTGGGCCCCAGCACAACGGTTTCACATACATAGGTTTGGTGGTACTACTTTCACCGAGGGGCATAATCTCTAGCATTTGTCCAGGTTAGTCATATAGCCAAACTCCCTGATACACTCAGCCATAGCTGGTCATGATTTAGTTGGCTCTGTTAGTGTCAACAGGACATTGTCTGTATATACTAAAGTTTTATGTTGCTTCATGCTAACAGTCACTCCCTGAATATGGCTAATGGCTCAATGGCCAGAGCAAAGAGGAGAGGAAATAATGGATTTCCCTGTGTTGTGTCTGGAATGATTACTCTTACAAGAAATAGTAGCTACTGATCTTTCAATCCAGGTCATGTTTTTTTGTTTGTTTGTTTGGGCAGTAGTAACTGCACTGTTGATATGGAAAGTTGTTTAACGTTGCAGGCTGTCCCTACACTTGGTCTGAATACTTGGTATCCACCAACAACTCATTATGAAATAGGAGTTTGTGTTTTTTTTTTCTTTCACACACACACACACACACACACACAAACACACCCACACACACACACATCTCTACAAAAAGACATAGGTCAATTTTTTTTTCACCACATCATCATTTAAACAGTGACATCAGAGAAGCTGAGAAGGTCCTCCTGCTTTAGTGTGTCACATGCATGTTAAAATTTGTCTACTCTCTGCTGAGTCTTGTCCTTACATGTTAATGGTCAACAGGCCATCAGAAACAGGGGTCCTTTCCATTTTTCCAACCTCTAAAAGGAGCAAAGAGGACAGAACATGCAGACATTAAGGAATTTATTGTTACCCCTTGTAAAGAGGTTTAATTTTTCAGAAAAGGTGTTTGAGAAAACTAAATCCCCAGCAGCACAAGAATGAGGATCCCTTTAAACAATCACTTTAAAATAAATGTAACTGAAGATTTTTAAATTTACATTTAACTTTTTTTAGGCTGATCAGTTTCTAGTAGTCTATGGCATTTTGTTTTATTTGGGTATAAATATGACATGACACAGAGGTCTGTTCATCTAGCCACTAGGCTGGATGAGGACCCATGGTTATCCTGCTGTGACACAGAGAGCAGGTCAGTAAACATCAGAGAACTGGAGCATCTTGGGGTCACATTGTCCCTATGGTTCGGTTCAGACCTGGCATTAACATGCATCTTGGCTGGTCCGGTTATAAGCCCCACCTGGTATTAAAATCCATCCTGAGTGATGGGATCCCAGCTGACCACTTAACATGTAAACAAACCTCTAGCCACATCACAGAGTGGGCTGTCCATTGATGCATCTGTAACATCACATCCTCTAATTCAACTGAACTATATCATCATTCAGAGATGGACGTGACTGAAATCCATCAGAGACACATTTATGTTGGGTTTTCTGCTAGAAACTCTTTATAATCTCGCCTGTGTGGTTTTACCAGAAGCATTATCAGAGGAAACAGAATGATTACTGGCTTCACAGCTCAACATCACCGCAGAGACTTTAGGCACATTATGCATAGAGGCAGTTGGGTACTCCACATATGGGGATTTTGCAGAACTAATTTTATAACTTAGCGACCACAACGGGTTCAGTGGGCTCATATCAGAGAGTATATACTCACCCGTCCAGCGTCCTGACATCATCAGCTCAGTAAAATACCATCTGGTGAGAAAACTTTTTTCTAATAAAACATTTGCCAGGTGTAACAGGAAATCGGGGTTATTTGTTTCAAGGTGCCAGTCAGGTCTGTCTCATGTCTGGGGTTAATATATTACCAAAACTACACAAAGGATGTAAGCAAAAGGCAACGCTAATTACTAATAAACATCAAATGAAACAACCCCAAAAACATTTCATTTCAAGCCTTTCATTAGAAAGGCTTGAATGTATTGCAGAAAAATCCACTCGGGTTGTCCAACCAATCCTGAAGTGGGATCACATAGTGCTCAGCAGCAAATAAAGTCCTGCCTGTAGCAGCATCCGCAAAGACAAACAGCTTGCTCTATTTACAATACTGCTGCTGCAATGGCGCTTCAAAGCTACTTTCCTCTGGGCAGAAGATCCACTGACTTCATCCATAGCGGCCTTGCACTCCTCACAGTGGAGCGACCTGAAGCGAGATAAAACTACCCGCTGACTTGCTGTTCCTGACGATTTAGTTGCCTGCATGGGACCAAAAGGAGCCAACAGAGGATCTACCCTACTTCCAACTGGCGTTCTATGAAAATGAGAGCAGGGCGTCCTCAAGGAAGTACTGGGCTGGACGGTGGTGGTATCTGAGAATGCTAACTGGATGAGAACAGGTGGGGCGTGGTGGTAAGTTTGTGAGAGGTGCATGAGTAAATGGAGAGCAATCAGGCTGTCACAGTGTTAGGTATGGAGTAGGGCCAGTGATGCTGCAGGCCTGTTTCTCTTCCTAAAGCCATGGGAACTTTGCTAGAGTGCATGGCACTATTAACTCTTTGATATACCTGTGAGAATGTAAATAAAAATCTGGTGAGCTTTGCCAGCTACAGGATCCAAAACATATTGCCAAATCTATATTGAATTTGTTCACCGGACAAAATCAACCTTCTTCCATGACAACCTCAGTGTTCAGGCGTAACTCCTGTTAAAAACCTGTAGACTGAGCTAAAGACAAGAGAGTACCCAGCAAAAGAGGACCCAGGTCTGGATGACCTAGCTGAGGAGTGAAAAACTCCAGTCCTGAATGTCTGGTCCAGTTCTGCTGGAGGGTAATATTTAGGTCACTAGCAGGACTCTGTAGAACTGCACTGCATACCGAGGAGCTATTTCTGCCGTTTGATTCAGGTGCTCTGGACCAGAGACACATTTAGAAGTTGCAGGACACCGACTCTGAGGATGCGAGTTTGAAAGCCCTGATCTACAGAGGAAGCACAAAGAGGAGGATTTCTCTCTGCATGCTCCAAACCCTGCGATATAGTGAAGGAGAAGACTGTGGGCTGTCCTATTGGCCAAAGGGGGGTGTACAGAGCACAGACAATAATTGTGCCACTGTTGATTTACAGGGGTTGGACAATGAAACTGAAACACCTGTAATTTTAGTGTGGGAGGTTTCATGACTAAATTGGACCAGCCTGGTAGCCAGTCTTCATTGATTGCACATTGCACCAGTAAGAGCAGAGTGTGAAGGTTCAATTAGCAGGGTAAGAGCACAGTTTTGCTCAAAATATTGAAATGCACAACACATTATGGGTGACATACCAGAGTTCAAAAGAGGACAAATTGTTGGTGCACGTCTTGCTGGCGCATCTGTGACCAAGACAGCAAGTCTTTGTGATGTATCAAGAGCCACGGTATCCAGGGTAATGTCAGCATACCACCAAGAAGGACGAACCACATCCAACAGGATTAACTGTGGACGCAAGAGGAAGCTGTCTGAAAGGGATGTTCGGGTGCTAACCCGGATTGTATCCAAAAAACATAAAACCACGGCTGCCCAAATCACGGCAGAATTAAATGTGCACCTCAACTCTCCTGTTTCCATCAGAACTGTCCGTCGGGAGCTCCACAGGGTCAATATACACGGCCGGCTGCTATAGCCAAACCTTTGGTCACTCATGCCAATGCCAAACGTCGGTTTCAATGGTGCAAGGAGCGCAAATCTTGGGCTGTGGACAATGTGAAACATGTATTGTTCTCTGATGAGTCCACCTTTACTGTTTTCCCCACATCCGGGAGAGTTACGGTGTGGAGATGCCCCAAAGAAGCGTACCACCCAGACTGTTGCATGTCCAGAGTGAAGCATGGGGGTGGATCAGTGATGGTTTGGGCTGCCATATCATGGCATTCCCTTGGCCCAATACTTGTGCTAGATGGGCGCGTCCCTGCCAAGGACTACCGAACCATTCTTGAGGACCATGTGCATCCAATGGTTCAAACATTGTATCCTGAAGGCGGTGCCGTGTATCAGGATGACAATGCACCAATACACACAGCAAGACTGGTGAAAGATTGGTTTGATGAACATGAAAGTGAAGTTGAACATCTCCCATGGCCTCCACAGTCACCAGATCTAAATATTATTGAGCCACTTTGGGGTGTTTTGGAGGAGCGAGTCAGGAAACGTTTTCCTCCACCAGTATCACGTAGTGACCTGGCCACTATCCTGCAAGAAGAATGGCTTAAAATCCCTCTGACCACTGTGCAGGACTTGTATATGTCCATTCCCAAGACGAATTGATGCTGTATTGGCCGCAAAAGGGGCCCTACATCATACTAATAAATTATTGTGGTCTAAAACCAGGTGTTTCAGTTTCATTGTCCACCCCCTGTATATAATAACTAAATGCTGCCATAAAACATGAATCTATTTAAAGGCATTATAAACATCTTTATTGGGGGTGCCAATAGGTTTGTGTAAGCAGTGGTCATTAGCCTCTGCGTTGTGTAAAGAGCGCTGGAGCCACTGTCGGGTCAAACTTCATTTATTCCTGACACACAAAAATAAAAACACTTTATGCTGCCCCCAGATCTTCCAGCACACACTATTAAAAACATAGCATAAATGTGCAAAAAGACATACAACAAAGTCAAAAAATATCCCAGTGTGCTGAACAAGTTCAACTTAACTTCCTTACTTCTCCTATTCAGACGGAACAAAAAGGGGAGAGGACACTGAAAAAGTGCACACACAGACAACAGTTCTGTGGTCAGGTACTAAAATAAGTTTTTGCAATTATAATAAAACGTAATTTAAAAAAAGAAAAAAAATATAATAAAAAACAAGTCATAATTTACAAGTCATAATTAACCTTGCGTTAACCCACATCACAGTATAGAAGAAACTTGGTAAAACTTGAGGCACTAAAAAGGATGGATGCTAAAGTGATTTTAAAACCAGGCCCACAGGAAATGTGGGTCATGCGATTAAGTCATTTTTGGTCTATTTTTTTTTTTAAGGACTGACAGAACGTCCTGAATACCCAGTGACTTGCAGTAGGCATGACGGGCGGTTTCTGGATAAACAGGAAAAGGAATGCCAGGCATGCGGATGATCAGCAGATTATTACATGAGCTCTCGGAACAAGTCGCACAAGGAACAGAAACCTACAACTCAGTAAAACAGGCCTACTGATGCATGTGTGAAGTGGGGAGAACCAACACTGTGGTAATAATGCAACAACAATTCTAACAATGTAAAAATATTAGTGCAACAACACGAACTGCAAAAGCAGAATGAACATCTGCTGATGATATATGAGATATAGCCTTATCATCACTAAATTCCTACACCTAGTTGTTCACGTTTACTTTCCACAGTTTCAAAGTCCAGGTAAAAGAATTTATGATCTCTTTGTGGTACAGTTTAAGGCCTTAGATGGAGCTGAACAGGAAGACAGGTTGAGGTCATGGCAAATGGGCAGAGAACAGATGATCCTTATTTGAACACAGCTGTGGAAAGCTGTGGGTCATGTGGCTCTGTGATTAACAACATGGAAATAGTTTGTGCATAAATAATCCATGTTGTTTGGTAACAAGGGTAAGATCATGAGACCTTCCTGCTGTTGTTAGGGCTAACTACAACTCTGCATCGGTTCCTGTGTGGAAAATTCCAGCTGCAATCCAAAAGCCTGATGCTGGACATCTTTGACAGATGGGACTCTTCAGCTGAAAAGGAAAAATGGATGAGGTGGAAAATGAAAAACAGTAGCACAAACTGGTAGTCCCCCCTTCTTGCTAGATCAGAAACTGAGAAAAAACACAAGATTCCAAATGCAATCCATCTGAAAACAAAAAACAAAACATGATTCCAATCTGGCAGAGGATGTTGCTTGTGGAAACCTCAAAGTGAAACAAAGAGAAGAAGAGACATGCAAAAAATCTGACAAGTCAAAAGTACTTTTGGTTTCGTTTCTATATGTGCGCAAAGAGATAATGCAAATAAAAACTCCAAATTCCCCTAACTGCAGTCAAAGAGGAATCAACTATTGAGTAAAGTAAGGTAAGTTATAATATATCGTTATAAAGCAATATCTCACAGAGCTCCACTCAATCCATCATCTGAAGACGAAAAGAGTATGGCACAACTGCAAACCTACTAAGACTTGGATGATGAAGCACGAACACTGACAGTTCAGGGGAAGATAGCATTAATCTAAGAAGCAGCCAAGAGGCTCATAAACTGTGGAGGGGCTGCAGAGATCCACAACTCATGGGAGACTTTATTGATAGGACAACTATTAGGAAAAATCAGGTGTTTTTAGAGCATTCCTCAACGTCCCCATTCTTTTGTTGCTCCTGTCCCAGCTTTTCTGGAACATGTTGCAGTGAGCTACAAATACTGACAAAAAATATCAACTCCTGAGGCAGACAAGAACTCAGACTAACCTACTCAGTCTGATAGACTCAACCCTCTGCACACACACACCATCACACACCCACACAAAGGGGTATGTATGAGTTGCAATTAATCAGAGTCTACATGAATGGAAGCTCCCACAGTTTCAGAGACATGTTGGGTGCAGGAAGGGGCTCACACTGTGGGTCACACTGGGGCCACTTCCTCTGCAGCCCACCCTGAATTCCCTTAAAAAAAAATATCCCTGCCTGCTCCTCATACTCATTTACCCTTCACTTCATCTTTTCATGCTCAATTTCCTTTATCAGCAATTAATTGGTCCTGCAAACATTTCATGCCATCAGACGAAGAGCCTCGGGTGGGAGACAGTATCAACTCAGAGAGGTGACTACAGGAGGAGCTGCTGAACAGGAAGTACCCCTGGACAAAATGAGAGGCTTGTTCAGAACACAAAGCATTAAATAAATCATGGTAAACGAAATGTTGGAGGGGCATCCAAAGTGAACACATTTCACAGGGTGTGAATAAGGCACCTGGCTAGAGCGAGTGCACAGACACAGAGACTGTGCAGAAGAAGACAGGGTAGGATTGTGCCTCCTGCCCGACACAAACTGTGGGCTAGATTTACTTTTAAGAGTTTATTGTTTGAGAAACTTGTAGACGCTCTGCCCTCTAGCTACAGGTGTCCTGACTGGGCCTCAGTGAGAAAGCACACACTCCTCTTTGTTTGGAGATGCTTTGGGACTTGAAGGAAACATGAGAATCCATCAAAGTGACATTGTTCCTTGGCCAAATTTACACACCGATTCCACTACAAGCATCATGAATGATTTATTTGTTACTGGAAAACGAAGCTGGGCTGCATGCCTTTGCAGCAGCTTAAGCTTTCCTTCAGGAAGTTTCAAGCGAATGTCATGCCCCCCCTGTCTAGATATGTGCATATTTGGTCGTCGTTAGGATAAATCAGCTCAAAGGTTGCATTATCCTTCTTTCATTCTTCCATGCCTGTCTAACAGGAAGCTGCTTTATGGTGGCTAGACTATCCCATACTCTCACAGGATATGACCAAATTTGGACTTCTGGCTTATGAAATGCAGTACATGACAGAGGTAAGAGGACAAAAGAAAACTTACAGCAGGTAAGCCTTTATGTACGTGGGAGTAGTTCGAAAGTACCTCAACCGGTCAGACTGGACAGGGGTACTATACACTGCTTTCAGTGAAGCATTTCATAAATGAGGTTCATGCATCCATGAAAACAGGGAATGCATGTAGGATAAAACATACATTCTGATATTCTGAGAAATGCATTAATGCTTCACACTGGGTTCAGTTAGTAAATGATTTATATGCCCATGCAAAACATGTGTGGTAGATTTATGACTCCCTGCTTGTGTTGTTTAAGACATAATCCTTCCAGTAAATAAACCTGACAGCAATATGATATGTGGGACTCCACACACACGCGAACCTGAACCGTCTAATGGGACAAATGACTAAAACGTTATTCACGTCACAGCAGCAGCACACACACACACACACACACTAAACAAGCCACACAATGTCCTGTGCTGCAGGTTTAGCCCTCTTTCAGAAACATTTCACACGTTCTGGTTCTCTCATGGGAACAAACAGAGAAGGTAAAGCATTATGGACAAGTTTCCAGTACATTTGGACCACCTGGCAGTGCCAGGGTGACAGATGGTCTGTTCATTCACAGGATTGCACAAGGAGCAGAAAAAGTGGGCAAGTTGTAAATGGGTTGCACCATAAAGCGGGCATCATGTAAAAACGAGATCCAGTTTACAAATGTAGCAAAGCTTTTGTTCCTGAAAACTTCACATCACACCCCAGTTCCAATGATGGTGGTTTTTGTTAATAGAGCTGAACCCAGGTAGATAACATGCTATAGAAAGATAAAAGACATCAGAGAGCCCCACTCTGTGGCAAGAAAAGGGTACTGCAAGAAAGCAGGTATAAACATGAATGAGAATCCACACCATGACAGACGGATGATTGTAAACAGTATAATAAAGTTCTGAAGAAAATACTACACCTTCTAAAAGTCCCTCTGCTGTAACATGTACAAATAACGTAGACGCTTCCCCTTATTAACTCTTAATGAATGGATAAAATCTCACTGATCCTCGCCAAACTTTCATGAAGGGAAACTCAAAAGCAACATTTTTACCGATTCATCCAAAGGTTAAAGAAAAACCACTTTAAAATTCTTCATATGATCCTTCCTACAATTACTGTGCATTCAGTGATGAACAGATGGAAACAACAGAACAGACATTTTATGAATGCAAGTCTTGAAATGCATGTCAGAAAGATCTAAAAGCTTACAGAGAAATACATTCAACATCCTTGGAGCTCCTAAACAGCAACAGAAACACAGCCAAACTTCAGATCTTTTTACAGGTAACCGTGTCAGTATTTTTCTGCACAGGGCTTTCTGATAAGGAGAATGCAGTGTGCAAATGTAGCAGTAAAGCTCAGGCCTACTGAAAAGCAAGGGGCCCTTGTTTTCATTTTCTCTATTTTCTACATGAATTTACTATTTTATGTGATCCTACTTTGGGTGTAAATTTGAATAATGGTGATAAAGCTTAAAAGATTTCAAAGTCAGCTGTGCTGTTTCAAGGTTGCTTCCTAAGGATCCCTGTTAGTACTGTTCAACAGTCTTCAAACTTCCTCCACTCCTGTGATGTAAATAGTAGGAAGGAAGCACAGAATCAGACAGCAAACCAGGAAGGCACCTCTCCTGGCTTGTTGTCTGTCTCCTTTGATGCTTTGGTTTTTTGACATGGAGGCCACCCGTCTGTTGTGCTCTGGCAGCAATGCATATCTTTCCTTTCCACCCCGAGCTGCGACTGCAGGATGTGACTGTAATCACAGAGGCTGAACGAATAGGAAGAAGTGTCTGAACCTGGCAGGCTGAAAATCATTACTGCCCTTTTTTGGTCACCACCTTTTCACTAATTAATCACACCGCTTTTGTCCTTCCTACATTGGCTACCTGTCAAATTTAAAATTGATTTAAAAAGTTTGGTCTTGACTTTTAGAGCTTTTAATGGACAGGCCCCCCAATACATTAACGAAATGCTGATTCCTTGTTTTTCTGGCCGCACTCTTCAGTCCTAAGCGCAGAACCCCCTGAAGGTCCCTAAGACCCGCCTTAAAACTCGGGGTGACCGGTCCTTTCAGGCAGTTGACCCCAGGCTGTGGAACGCCCTGCCCCTGTCTCTCCATGTGGCCGACTCTGTTGATTCTTTAAAAAGAAGTTTAAGACAATTTTATTCAGACGATCTTTAGTTAAAAAAATCTTATCTACTTTTTGCACTCTGTAAAGCACATTGTGATTTTTATCTGTGAAGGGTGCTATATAAAGTTTATTATTAACTGATGTAAAAATGTGGAAAAGTTGACAGGGTATGAATACTTTTTGCAAGGCACGGTTTGTCAAGAAAATCAATCCGATTCCAGAGATCCCACTGATTACCGTGGAGGTATCGAGTCAGATTCACAGCTCGCTAACAGAGGTTGACTGCTTCAAGCCTGACCTCACCCAACAGCCTACGCAGCACTTCAGCCCTGGGAACAGTTTACACTCCAAACATGAGTATTTACTTCCTGCTCTCTGTCCAATCAGAGCCAGCGATGTGTCGTTCTGTGCTGGAAGCAAACCGAAGCCTCATGATTTACTTGTCAGCTTACTGTGGGAGTTTATGGAGGAGATAACATCAGAAAAATATTATCAATTAGGAGGAAATCTAATTATCTCAGGTGGAATAACAAACAGATCCATGAAACTGCTGATTGTCCATTTGCTGCCACAATGAATCCGATTTTTATTTGTAATGCATTTTGAAAGAAAAACAACTTTCAATAAATTAAATCGTCCACAATTTATGCATTACTTCAAATTCTAATAAAGTACATTAAAGTTTGTTGTAGTGACTTGACAAAATGTTAAAAGATCAACAACACCATCATTTATCTGCACATCACTGTGTTTGAACAAAAGAAAAACTGTTTCAACAACAAGAGGACTCCAGATGGCAATGTTGAGTCCTCATCCAGAACTGACATTCCAAAACTTCTCCTATAAAGAGCCAGAAAAGAACTTTAGGTGTCACTGATAGGTCCAAAATGTTGGTGCAAAAGTTTCTGTCAGCAGCAACAAAAACCCACACTAGAGGCTTTCAGGAAATATTTAATGCAGTAATATGCCTCCCAGTTTTAGTAAGAAAAAGCTACAGAAAGAATGAGGGTTGGTTAGTGATTAGTTAGATGACATCCTTCGTGCAGGGATGAGTTACTGGATTTAAGCTTTGCGATAAATCAGCTCTCAGGTGCATTTCAGATGCTCTGATCTTGTGTGGAGACATCACCTCTGGGTTTTTGGTCTTTTTTTGGCCTCGGTGTCCCAGAAGTGAAAAGCAGAGAGAAAGTGCAACAGTAGCAGTGCAGAATCCGAGCTGCAATCATGACACACACTCTGAAAACCATGACATAGTTTCAGAGATGAGGCGAGTGTAAGGTGCTGCCTCTCTTACCTATCTGAGATGGTTACTATGACAACACTTCCTGCTAGGCTGATGAAATGATTACTAAACGAGTGCTTCTTACCCATATACGCTTATGTGATCCACCTGGCCTGTTTCAGGCCAAACAAAATGATTCCTGGCCATGTTTGGCCTTTTATTAAAGAGCTTCTGCTAGCAAACCAACACATGAGTGAGCCTGTAGAGTCGTGGAGTCACCAGCGCTGCCCTCATTGCATCTACTCCTGCACAGAGTGGAATCCAAATGAAGCAAACAATGTGGACTGTCACGGAGCGTACCCACACAGCATGAACACATTGCTGTGAAGAAGCATTTTGACTCCTCCCATTTTTACTTTGTGGTCACATTGAAATATTTCAGATCATCAAATGAATTTCAATATCAGACAGATATAATCTGAGTACAGAAAGCAGTTTTCAAATGATGACTGCAACTATCAACTGGAAAAAAGCTATCCAAACTAATATGACAGAGCCCCATGTGGAAAACGTGAATGACCCCAACCCCTCGCCTACACCCCAGAGTTGTTGGGAATGGGGCTTTTTAGCAATGGAGCTTTCTTTGGATATAACACCCCACTTCGAAGATACTTCACGGAAACTGTGACCCTTAAGCACTGCTGCTAAACACCAAAATCCAAAGCAGGTAAGGTAGCTCTAACTTGTGAGGCATGGACTGCTATTACCACGGACTATTATGTCACGGTCACTGCACTTTTTCTGATGTGTGACATCTAATGTGTTGGGTGCACCAAATGAGAGCAGTGAAAGAAAGACACACAGGTCTAATGAAAGGGCTTTATAAAATGTAGCTGATAAACAGCAGATAGCTAAGAAGGATTTAGGTTTACAGGTGAAGTGAGAGATCTTGAACTCATTAGCCAATAAATAAGGAATGTGCAGAGGTCCAAAACCTGTGGCGGTATGAATGTTTTAATGAATACTGGAATTCATTTATTTCTTTATTTATGTCTGAGGTATTTTCTGCTGACTGAATTAAAATGTCTTGCTGGGGATATGATAGTTAATGTTTTACATCAATAATCAATAATCACCTTGTGGCCTTCTGCATCATAATCAAATATAAACGTTTCTAAAGATTAGGACTCTGACTCAATATTATCCATAGTTTTGTTAAAAGGTGTTTTGTTTGTTGTATTGAGGCTTTTACCAAAGAAGACCATCATCGAACTGCTTCAGACAGGAAGCCTCGTATTGTTTTTGCAGCCATGAAGAGCAAAATTAGAGCCTCAACTACAACGCTGGTAATCTAAAAAGTCACAAAAAAAAAAGCAGTTGAAAAAGCACACCTTTCTCAATATTAGCAAACATCCAACTACTTCCTATTGGTTGCTAAATAGTTATTGGAAATTTCATCACAATAACCATTAAAATTACTGCTAGCTTCATCAGAACACAGTTGCCTCAGGTAAGGTCAGAGTTCATGATTCAACAATCATAAAGATAATGGAAAAAAATGGCCTCCATGGGAGAGGCCCAAGGTGGGAACCGCTCCGGACCAAAAAGAACACAAAGGCCTGTCACACATATGGCTGGTATTAACTGTGTGATTTTGAAAGAAGACAACTGGAGGAAGATCGTGGAGAAATCTTTGGGCGTGGCTCTAAATCCGCGGTTTTATGTTGCACTGTGAGACAGGTTTAAGGACGGCTGTTGTTAGCGTCTTGCGACTAAAAAAAAAACCTGCGATAAATATCAGACAGTGTCTGGCATTTAGAATGACTATCTCAGTGTGACTGCTGCTACAGCCTACGTTACAAGTAGTGTGTGTTTGTGCCTGTATTTTTATTTATTTACTTATTCTTTATTTAACATGATATATCAACTGAGCAGTATTCGTTATAGATGTTATAGTCGCTAGCTGCTTATAGATGAGTAATAAATACATAGCTCCAACTCTCTCTGTAAAACAGGCATCCTAAGTTCTCTCTTGTCACCAGCCACGACCGCGTCCACGTTCTCCTCCTCCTTTTCTTTTGCTTCAGATTTGGTTCAATGCACATAAATCCCAAAACCACACAGGCTGCATTCATCCTATTGTTAGTTGTGTTTGTCTCTGGCAGCCCAGATGACGCTGAGAATGTTGCTTATTGCCGTACGTCGTAACCAATTCAGTAGTAAACGGTTATTGTAGAATGTGCACTCATCAAACGCAAAGTCGTAGATCCACGTCGCACAGTGTGTCATGGAATAGTCTTATAGGATTGCTAAAATCGCACAGTGTAAAAAGGCCACTGGACAAAAATAAATAAATCATGATCACCAGCACCTTCGGGAAAATATTCTGTGGACTGATGAGACAAGTTCAAACTTTTTGGAAGATCATTGTGTAACATGGTGGTGGTCTGGGTTTGTTGTGCTGCCCTAAAGACCTGGATGACTTGATGTACCCATGAATTTTGCTCTAGCAGAAAATGCTGAAGGAGAATGAGCAATGATCAGTTTGTGACCTTAAACTAAGGCATACTTGGGTTAGCGTACAGCATGACAATAATCTGAAGCACATCAACAAGCCCAGAGTAAGTTAAAAATGAAGGTTTTTGACAGCCCTAGTCCAAGTCCAATTAGGATGCCATGGTATGACGATAAACAGGCTATTAATGCTAAAAAAAGGAGGTGATTACTTTTTCACACGCAGTCAGGCTGGTTTGATTTTAGCTCCTTTCCCTTAATAAATAAAATCATCCTTTGAAAACTGCATTTTGTATTTTTTGTATCTCTAATTATTTCGCTTGACAATCTGAAGCATCTAGGTCTGAAAAATGGAAGAACATTTTTAAGGGGTAAATTCTTCTTCACAACACTGCATGTTAGGAAAACTTTTTAAAGGCTTAATTACATATTTACATGCTTCTGTACAGAACAAAATTAATTAAGTAGATGAGACAAATGTAGAGATCAGGTAACACTTCTGTCAGTCTGCCCCAGGGCAGCTGTGGCTACAATGTAGCTCACCACTGTCGGTGTGTGAATGTGTGTATGAATGGGTGGAAGACTGAATGTAGTGTGAAGCGCTTTGGGGTCTCTGGGGGCTTGATAAATCGCTATACAAGTACAGGCCATTTACCATTTAAATGAGTCACATCTGAATATGAGGAAGAAATGAAAATTCAGAATTTTAACATTGATCTAATTTTCCTTTGGCATTAATGAAGTATTTCTGGATAGGATTTAATTGAATGGAGGGAAGCATCCTTATGACATTCTACAGAGCTGTGATTAAGAGTGTGTTGACGTGCAGCATTTCGTGGTAGTTCAGCTGCAATAAGTCAGGAAGAGGGTTCTGCAGAGGACATTAAGGTCATTGGACTGTCCTAGCCTTGGTTCAGAATCAGTTTCAGAGCTGCTGTCAGAGGCCCCAGGCTGTACTGAGCACAGAGAAAACCAGCACTGCTCCTTCCACACCTGTTGCCGTGTACTGCCACTCAGCTGGCTGAAAACACTGACAAATATTTCCGTGCTCACAAAAAGAATAAATTTGCCTGTTTAGAAATATTTCTGACTGTAATAAACACAGAGAAAAATGGTGTGGAAATTAAAAGGATCCCTATCGATCTCTCTTAGGTAAAGCTGCTTTAAAACAAAGTTGGAAGGCTATGTATGGCAGGCCTGTTAAAAAACCAATAAGCACTTAAAAACTACTACTCATTTTAGCATCCATCCATCCAGCCATCCATTTCCCTCCTGGGCAACACATCCAGGAAGGAAACCCAGACATCCCTCTCCCCAGCAACATCCTCCAGCTCAACATCCCAAGGCGTTCCCAGGCCAGATGGGATATATAGTTACTCCACTGAGTTCTGGGTCTTCCATGGGGTCCCCTCTCAGTGGGACATGCCCTGCAAAACCTCCGAAGAGAGGCTACCAAGGGGCATTCTACTCAGATGACAGATTAGAATGCTGGTTATGAGCTATATCTCATGGCCATATGAGAGGGTTAAAACGCAGATGGACCAGTAAATCAATAGCTTTGCTTGTTGGCTCAGCTCTTTCTTCAACAAAACTGACTGGAGCAGCACCCATATTACACGCACCAGCCTAGAATGTGAGCAGCTCTGGTACCTGCTGCAATCAGAAGCTAGAGAGGAGACAGCAGCACACCAGAGAACGTTTCCACAGAAGGGAAGCGTTGTAGATGACCATTTAGGCTTAAGCAAAGTACCTAATAAGTACTTGCTGTATTGTTCATCAAAGACCAATACAGCAATGTTTTCATCTTATTTACATCTTCCTTTTATGTATACAGTGTTTATATCATTGTACTGTATCTTATCTGGTGTGTATTTATTTATATACTTCTTGTGCCTTTTCTATTTTTTCAAAAGGTGTATTTTTGAAAGCATTTTACAGTCTGAAAATAATATTTCAATAATTCTGTACAAAATTTCTGTAATTTTCTTCACTTTTCATTCATGTTTATTAATTTTTTTTTCTATCATTTACTTACACTTCCTCATATTGCCTTACTAGAGGTTCAGCTTTAACCTGTCCTGCTACTGAAACTATTTAATTTCCCCCTAGGGGGATGATAAAGTTTATCTTATCTCTAATTGTAAAGAAGTTTATGTACTGTTTTACTTGACTGTTTAAGGGGTGGATCCCTTCGTGATCGAGCCGGTAACGTCTTATTAATTCACTGTTGTTCATTGTACAGAGAATAGCTCTCTGTCTTTCCACCATCTTCTCTGCTCAAGACACTCTTCCTCCTCACTACTCTTAACATGTGTTCACTTTAAGAGCTCTCTTAAGGCTTGGTTCACATGGCAGGATTTTCAAATTGTCGGCTGATTTTTTAAAACCTGAGAGACCCCAGACGTGAAGATAAAAAAATCGTAGGTATAACATTCCATTCTTATCTAAAATTCTTGAGAAAATAGTTGCTAATCAAATATGTGAGCATTTACACAGCAATGACCTGTTCGAAGAGTTTCAGTCAGGTTTCAGAGCTCATCATAGCACTGAAACAGCTCTGCTGAAAGCCACTAATGATATTCTTATTGCCTCAGATAATGGACTTGTGTCTGTACTGGTTCTGTTAGATCTCAGTGCTGCATTTGATACAGTCGATCATAATATTCTCTTAGAAAGGCTGGAATATGCTGTAGGGATCAGGGGAACAGCGCTAGGCTGGTTTAAATCTTATCTGTCTGACAGATTCCAGTTTGTTCATGTAAATGATAAATCATCTTTAAACTCCAGGGTTAATTGTGGAGTACCACAGGGTTCAGTACTTGGACCAATTCTCTTCACTATATATATGCTTCCAATAGGTAAAATTATCAGGCAGCATAGGATCAATTTTCACTGTTACGCTGATGATACTCAGCTTTACTTATCCATAAATCCTGATGAGCCCAACCAGTTAGATAGACTACAAGCATGTCTTGAAGACATAAAAACTTGGATGACTTTAAATTTTCTGCTTCTAAATTCAGACAAAACAGAAGTTGTCGTCTTTGGACCGGAGTCTTTAAAAAAGAAACTGCTTAGTCAATCACCTAACCTGAATGGCATTAAATTGACCTCCGATAATAAAGTAAAAAACCTTGGTGCTCTTTTTGACCAGGACATGTCATTTAAATCCCATATTAAACAGGTTTCTAGGATTTCCTTCTTTCATCTCCGGAACATTGCCAAAATTAGAAATATCCTGTCCAGGATTGATGCTGAAAAACTAGTCCATGCATTTGTTACTTCAAGGCTGGACTATTGTAATTCTTTACTATCAGGATGTCCACAAAATGCAGTTAAAAGCCTTCAGCTGATTAAAAATGCTGCAGCAAGAGTTCTGATGAAAATTAAAAAGAGAGATCATATTTCCCCTACTTTAGCTTCCCTTCATTGGCTCCCTGTTAAATCCAAAATAGAATTTAAAATTCTCCTCCTCACATATAAAGCCCTTAATGATCTAGCTCCATCATACATCAGAGATCTGATTGTTCCATATGTTCCTAACAGAGCACTTCGTTCTCAGACTGCAGGTTTACTGGTGGTTCCTAGAGTCTCTAGAAGTAGAATGGGAGGTAGATCCTTTAGTTATCAGGCTCCTCTCCTGTGGAACCAGCTCCCAGTTTTAGTCCGTGAGGCGGACACCCTGTCTACTTTTAAGGCTAGGCTTAAAACTTTCCTTTTTGATAAAGCTTATAGTTAGAGTGGCTTAGGTTATCCTGCGCTATCTTCCTTATTTTACCTCCGTCTTCTTCTCCCCTTGTTGGATGGAGTAAGGGGGAGTCAGGTTTAGCCTAAACCGGCTCAGTTATGGTTGAGGTGCAAACACACCCTCCATTTCTGCTACCTGTATGACCCCCTCTCTTTTCCAATGGTTATGGTCAATCTGACAGAGAGAGGTATCCCAATCGTTGTGGTTTTTAGTATAACAGTGGCCATCAGTGGGCTCTAGATGGACAAACGGTCTACTTTTAAGGCTAGGTTTAAAACTTTCCTTTTTAATAAGGCTTATAGTTAGAGTGGCTTAGTTTATCCTGTCTTCTCTGTAGTTATGCTGCTATAGGCTTAGGCTGCTGGAGGACATAATGACCACTTTCACCCTCTTCGGTACTTTCTCACACTACTCTTCAATTTTGTGTTATTTGCTGTTATTTCAGCTTTTAACTTTGTTCTCTCTCTTTTCTCTTCCTAGAAGCTACACCTGGCCTGACTCTGTGTCTACCTGTGACACCTTTCTGGAGAGGGGAATAGTCCGAGCTTCTGCTGGCAACAACTTAATGCTCACCCTCTACCGATGATCCACATGGCCCTGTCTTTTAGTGTTTAACCCTTTCTCTCTCCTAGACATAGCTACTGACTGAGCTTTTACTGTAACTAACTCTATGTGCTCTCTTCAGACTCTAAACTTGAAAACTGGCTCAGAGTTTATCTGTTCCTTCTTTTACTAGGTGAAACGACTAAAGGAGCAACATCCATTAACATTTACCTTTTCCTTCCCATAGAAAGTACTCCTGGATCAGTGCTTCTTTGTTCTCTTTGTGTCTCTGCTCTGTTTTCTCTAACCCCCAGTCGGTCGTGGCAGATGGCCGCTCACACTGAGCCTGGTTCTGCTGGAGGTTTCTCCTGTTAAAGGGAGTTTTTCCTCTCCACTGTCGCTACATGCATGCTCAGTATGAGGTATTGCTGCAAAGTCATCGCCAGTGACTGTCCACTGTCTCTACATGCTCATCCGGGAGGAGTGAATGCTGCAAGTCACTGGCTGGATGCAATTTGCTGGGTTTCCTTAGATAGAAAAACTTTTTATCCAATTTGAATAAATAACAGAATCTGACTGCACTGTTCAATGGTTAGGACTAACTGGAATGTATGTACCTGACTTTTGTGAAGTGCCTTGAGACGACATGTGTTGTGAATTGGCGCTATATAAATAAACTGAATTGAATTGAATTGAATTGAACAGTTGGTCCTGTAGTGTGTGGTGTCCAGCCTCACGGCAAGCACAACACACCACACACAATTCATTCAGAGACTCCTAACCAACACCCCAGCGTAACCTTTCCCAAGAAAGCTGAGAGGGTAATCCCTTGATAATTGGAGCACACTCTCCAGTCCTTTTTCTGAAAGGGACTACTGGGGATCACGACCCCAGTCTGCCACTGCAACACTTTGTCCTGGTCCTCCATGCAACACTGAAGAGGCGTGTCAACCATGACAGCCCCACAAAGTCCACGGCCTTGAGAAACTCAAGACGAATCTCATCTACACCTGGCGCCCTGCCACTGGGAAGGTTCTTATCTACCTTGTTGATCTCTGCCAGAGTGATGGAATCTTTTTCCTTGAGCCTTCAGACTCTGCCTCCACCACCGAGGACATGGTGACCGGACTGAAGAGATCCTCAAAGTGCTCTTTCCACCGCCCGACGATATCCTCAGTCCGGGTCTGCAGTTCCCCTCCCTAAAGGTCTCCTTCTTCAGCCTAACAACTCACTACCAGGTGAGGACCAGTTGACAGCTCTGCCTTCTCTTCAAACGAGTTTCAAAACGTAAAGCAGCAGAGGTCTGATAATCCGATTACAAAATCGACCTGTGGCCCAAGGTGGTCTGGTACCAGAAGCATATATGAACCACCTTGTGCTCGAACATGGTGTTCGTTATGGACATTCTGATCCTCGCACAGAAGTCCAACAACAAAACACAGTTGGGGTTCAGATCAGGGAGGGTATTCTTCCCAGTCACCCCCCTCGAGGTAACGCCGTCACTGCCCACACAGGCATGGGCATTTAAGCAGAAAAATTATATTATCTCTGCTAGGGAATAATAGTTGCTTTTCTCTGTTAAATAAAAGGAGTTATATAATTTTTTTATAGTTTTGTTTGACATTTTTATGTAAATACTTATATTAATATACTTACGGTTAATAAGACCATGACAGTTTCATATTGCACCAAACCTACCTTACAAGCAGTGCATTAACTAAGTGAATGGCTGCCCTCAGGCAGTTGACACTGCAGCATCAAAAGCAGAACCACCAAACTGCTCCACACCTTCCTGTGTGAACCGCTTTAAAGAGTATTTATTTTATTTTACTTACTTTATTATGGTTCTAAAGGAAAACATTTTATCTATACTGTGTTTTTATCTTTTGTACTTTTATTACTTATCATTTAGTAATTTTTCAACACTAATATGTTAGTGATTCCATGGAAGTGCTGTCTCATTTTCATACATGCTAATACATTTACAGAAAAATATATCAAGCAGCCAGGAGTATGTTCAACTAAAAACTAAAGAATGGCATGAAAGGTTTTCTTGCATTTATCAGTTGTCAAAACCAATGTTAGGTGACATGGAACCCTCCTTATCTGACATCTCTATCTACAGAGCTGAAACTTATTATGTCATGATTTTACTGCTTCATTGTTCTGACATGGAACTGATATACCAATCAAATACAGTCATATTATTTCCTGCAGCCTGACAAAATGACCCAGACATACACTGCTCAAAAAAATAAAGGGAACACTCAAATAACACGTCCTAGATCTGAATAAATGAAATATTCTCATTGAATATTTGTTTCTGTACAAAGTTGAATGTGCTGACAACAAAACACACAAAAATCTAAATGGAATAAAAATTTTTTAACCAATGGAGGCTTGGATTTGGAGTCACAGACAAATTAAGTGGAAAAAACCCACTACAGGAAAGACCCAACTTTGATGTAATGTCCTTAAAATCAGAAAAAAGAGGCTCAGTTTTGGTGTGGCCTCCACGTGCCCTGTTGACCTCCTACAACCCTGGGCATGCCCTGATGAGACAGCGGATGGTCTTCATCTTGGGGAAACTGCTGACACACTCCAGCCACATGAGGTCTACTTTTTGTCCTGCATTAAGGAAACCCAGGGCCAAAAAACCGCCCAGCATATGGTTCACAAGGGGTCTGAGGATCTCATCTCGGTACCTAATGGCAGTCAGGCTACCTCTGGCGAGCACATGGGGGGCATGCGGGCCTCAAAAGAAATGCCACCCCATACCATTACTGACCCACCTCCAAACCGGTCATGTTGAAAGGTTTGCAGGCAGCAGATCGCTCCCCCACGGTGTCTCCAGACTCTGTCACGTCTGTCACATGTGCTAAATGTGAACCTGCTTCATCTGTGAAGAGCACAGGGCGCCAGTGGGAATTTGCCAATCTGGTGTTCTCTGGCAAAATCCCAGCGTCCCCCACGGTGTTGGGCTGTGAGCACAACCGCCATTTGTGGACGTCGGGCCCCCCCTACCCCCTCGTGGAGTCGATTTTTATCCGTTTTTGGGAGACCCATGCACATTTGTGCTGCTGGAGGTCATTTTCCAGGGCCCCTGCAGTGCTCCTCCTGTCCCTCCCTTGCACAAAGGCGGAGGGAGCGGTCCTGCTGCTGGGGTTTTTTGCCCTCCTACGGCCTCCCCCACGTCTCCTGGGTTTCTGGCCTGTCTCCTGGTAGCGCCTCCCGGCTCTGGAAACCCCACGCTGACAGACACAGCAAACCTTCCTTTCACAGCTCGATTTGATGTGCCATCCTGGATGAGCTGCACTACCTGAGCCACTTGTGTGGGTTGTAGAGTCTTTCTGCTACCACGAGTGTGAAAGCCCACCCCACATTCAAAAGTGACCAAAAAATCAGCCCAAAAAATAGGTACTGAGAAGTGGTCTGTGGTCCCCACCTGCAGAACCACTCCTTTATTGAGTGTGTCTTGCTAATCGCCAAAGATTTCCCCCTGTTGTCTTTTCCATTTGCACAACAGCAGTGAAACTGATTGTCAATCAGTGTTGCTTCCTAAGTGGACAGTTTGATTTCACAGAAGTTTGATTTACTTGGAGTTATATTGTGTTGTTTAAGTGTTCCCTTTATTTTTTTGAGCAGTGTACTTTACAGCAGACATCTTGACTTGAAATGGTAGAACTGGTTCATGAGGACTGCATTCCACACCCAAAGCAGAATTCCCTTCATCTGGAATGCTGCTGTCATCATTACAGCTGAGTTAATAGTCCACATTTAATTCAACATGTGTCAGCTACTGAACTCTCACTGTTGAACTCCATATGTGAAAGAAGAGAAAAGCCAGAGGAACTTTAACAATGTTCCTGGCCTCCCACCCAATGCCGGCTGAAGGGATGAACCAGCCCCCCCACGACCCCACAAGAACAAGCAGGAATAGACGATGGATTTAATGGATTACTGTTTAATTTGGCTCTTATTCAGTTGAAGAATTTGTTGAATTCACAAGTTTTAACATTTTTCCATGATTTATTTTGTTTTGACAGTCTAGTAGGCAGTTGTGTTTCCTCGTTCTTTGGGGTTAAACCGTCTAAAACATTTTAAGAACTTTCTGATCAGTTTTTTGATTCAGTTTTTTCCTTATATCGATCATAGTTCTAAAAGCTGAAGTATTTGCTGATACCAAGTCTTAGCCTGATACCTGCTGGAGTTCACAGGCCAGACAAGCACAATTTATATTGGAAGTAAAATTTACTTTCATTTAACTTTCATTTTTTTAATAAACCAGAAAAACAATTATAAGTGAAATTGTCATTGGTGTAACTTTAAGAGCTTGATTACATTAGTTGAATTTACTTGATTACTTTATGAAACACTGACGTGGAAAGGTTTAAAGAGTCAGACAACTGCATTTACAGTGCCTTGCGAAAGTATTCGGGCCCCTTGAACTTTTCAACCTTTTGCCACATTTCAGGGTTCAAACATAAAGATATAAAATTCTAATTTTTTGTGAAGAATCAACAACAAGTGGGACACAATCATGAAGTGGAATGAAATTTATTGGATGTGTCAAACTTTTTTAACAAATAAAAAACTGAAAAATGGGGCGTGCAATATTATTCGGCCCCTTTACTTTCAGTGCAGCAAACTCACTCCAGAAGTTCAGTGAGGATCTCTGAATGATCCAATATTGTCCCAAATGACTGATGATGATAAATAGAATCCACCTGTGTGTAATCAAGTCTCCGTATAAATGCACCTGCTCTGTGATAGTCTCAGGGTTCTGTTCAAAGCGCAGAGAGCATCATGAAGCCCAAGGAACACACCAGGCAGGTCCGAGATACTGTTGTGGAGAAGTTTAAAGCCGGATTTGAAAACAAAAAGATTTCCCAAGCTTTGAACATCCCAAGGAGCACTGTCAATCATATGGAAATGGAAGGAGTATCAGACCACTGCAAATCTACCAAGACCCGGCCGTCCCTCTAAACTTTCATCTCGAACGAGGAGAAGACTGATCAGAGATGCAGCCAAGAGGCCCATGATCACTCTGGATGAACTGCAGAGATCTACAGCTGAGGTGGGAGAGTCTGTCCATAGGACAACAATCAGTTGTACACTGTACAAATCTGGCCTTTATGGAAGAGTGGCAAGAAGAAAGCCATTTCTCAAAGATATCCATAAAAAGTCTCGTTTAAAGTTTGCCACAAGCCACCTGGGAGACACACCAAACATGTGGAAGAAGAGGCTCTGGTCAGATGAAACCAAAATCAAACTGTTTGGCCACAATGCAAAACAATATGTTTGGTGTAAAAGAAACACAGCTCATCCCCCTGAACACACCATCCCCACTGACAAACATGGTGGTGGCAGCATCATGGTTTGGGCCTGCTTTTCGTCAGCAGGGACAGGGAAGATGGTCAAAATTGATAGGAAGATGGATGGGGCCAAATACAGGACCATTCTGGAAGACAACCTGTTGGAGTCTGTAAGAGACCTGAGACTGGGACGGAGATTTATCTTCCAACAAGACAATGATCCAAAACATAAAGCCAAATCTACAATGGAATGGTTCACAAATAAACATATCCAGGTGTTGGAATGGCCAAGTCAAAGTCCAGACCTGAATCCAATCGAAAATCTGAACCTCACTGAGCTCGAGCTGTTTTGCAAGGAAGAATGGGCAAGAATTTCAGTCTCTCGATGTGCAAAACTGATAGAGACATACCCCAAGCGACTTGCAGCTGTAATTGCAGGAAAGGGTGGCGCTACAAAGTATTAACGCAAGGGGGCCGAATAATATTGCACGCCCCACTTTTCAGTTTTTTATTTGTTAAAAAAGTTTGACACATCCAATAAATTTCATTCCACTTCACGATTGTGTCCCACTTGTTTTTGGTTCTTCACAAAAAATTTGAATTTTATATCTTTATGTTTGAAGCCTGAAATGTGGCAAGAGGTTGACCAGTTCAAGGGGGCCGAATACTTTCGCAAGGCACTGTAGTTCCTATTTTAAAATGATCCTACACCACAGACATGTTGGCATCCCAGCGTTTTATAGCAGTCTGTATTAAAACGGGGATGAAAGCATAGATAGCAGGTCATCAATGTAGAGTAGGGGTTTAGTGTACTCAGTGCGTCCAATATTAACCAGTAAAAAATGCCATCATCAGGAGAACGATCCAATATTTGAGATCTAGTTTGGACCGCCCTCATATTTGTTGCTGCTTAATGTCCGGCGTAAGTATGTCTCTTTAAAATACTTATAAACTCCATTTATTTTCCATACCTACTTAATATATGCAGGGTCATGGGGTGGACTGGTGCCAATGAAATAAGATTTTTTTTTTTTTAATTCACCCAAAAAGGATTTAGTCATAATTGGACCTAAGGTGGAACATAGGTATGGGGCCCTGCCTTGTGTTTCAGCTCTTGCTTAACTAAGACCTCCAGTAGCTTATTGTTACAAGTCTGTCAAATATGGTCAAAACTGCAGTAAATAAAAATCTAATGATACAGTTATTTGTACCGAAACTTTTCTCCAAAGCCCTTTTGGTTTGGGACGCAGGTGTAACCAAACAAAGACGGCATATGTTTAAACATCAACACATGAGAACATTTATGCCTGGAGATAAGCACGCAATGCTGGGACCACCAAAACTAAACCAAACTGTCACCATACTGTTTATTGCCGACAGATTTGAACACTTCAACAAATTGTTGATTTCAGGCTTCCAGAAGCACAGGTGTAGAAAATCAAACATCTAGGCATCCAGACTGCTTCTACAAACATTAATGGTTCACTAAACTAAGCCTACGTTCATTCTTGAAATGTCCTCATTACTAATCATCCCATAAGTCAACTGTTCATAACAAAGTAGAAGTGATATGAAACAACAGCAAGTCAGCCAGAGACTGGTAGGCCTCGTAAAGTCATAGAGCAAGGTCACATGGTGTGAAGGAGACACCTCAGACGTTTGGTGGAGGGAGGATTGTTGTATGAGCTTGTTTAAGAGTTCGGCTTGGCCTGTTTAGTTCCAGTAAAAGGAACTAAACCCCAGCAGTTTGGGGATTACTCCAGGTTCCAACATGACTGTGCACCAGTGCACAAAGCAAGATTCATAAGGCCATGGATGAGTGAGATCAGTGTAGGGGAACCTGACTGGCCTGCACAGACCTCAGCAAGATAAAACATGTTTGAGATGTATTAGAGTGTGCCAGTCCGCCTCATCCAACACCAGTGTCTGACCTCACCAATGCTCTCCTGGAAGAATGGTCAAATATTCCCACATATTCCCACACACTACTAAACCACATGGACCCCTTTCCTATAAGAGACAAAGCCAATATAGCAGCAAATGTTGGGGCCAACTCCTTACTAGAGCCCCTTGATAGAGAATGAGATGTCATTAAAGTAAATGTATGTGAAGGCAGACATCTCTGTTTTTTCAATGATGCAGTAAATCATAAAGCCAGAGGGCGCTCTTTAGAGTAGGGATGCATTTCTGTGAACACGTGTTACCAGCAACAAACAGGATACTTATGTTGATTAAAGAGAGCTTGGAAACGTCCCCACCATCCCTGATGTTTGTTAATAGTGTGGAAGAACCCACTCCTCCAACAGGGAGGGAGCCAGTTCATTTTGACCATTTAGTAACCTCAAGTGTTTTTATACGCTTTTTACAGGGCCCCATGACATCTTGGGGCCCCCGAGCCACTGCCTACCCTTTGAATAATGGCTATAAAGTTCACAGTTGCATGTTTTAAACAACAGAGCATAGAAACCAGAGCCAGCATATGTCGAGTTTGTGACAGACTTCCTAATAAAGCAGCTGAAGGACCTTCAAAGGTGAAGCGATGTGAGATCCAGTGGATCCCCAAAGTTTACACAACCCTGGTAAAATACCAGGTAAAAACAGAGACCATGATAAATCAATAAAAACTTGTTCCACATATGAAATGAAAATTAAAAACAAGCATTTATTAAGGTAAAAAAAAATCTGCACTAACCTTCAACCTTGAACTAATACTTTGTGGAAGCACCTTTTGATACAGTTTCATCATTCAGTGTTCTGAGTTCACACCAGCCATCAACTCTAGTAAATTTGATAAAGCAGAGATAAAGTTCAGCAGTCCTAGAAGGATTTTACTGATTGGCTCCTTTAGCTGAAGTCATAGTGTAGAAAGAAGTTACAAAGGGTCGGCATGCTTCAGGACCCAAAGATCACCATGCCCACACTGAAACATGGTGGTGGCACTATCATGCTTACTTTTTTCCCCATAGATTTTTGTAACAAATGGCAAGATGAAAATGAAATGGGATTCACAGTGAGTGCAGGCATGCATGCAGGTCAGCAAACGTATGACTTTGTGAGAGACAAGATAAAGTTTTAAAATGGCCTAGACAAAGTCCAGAACTTACTTCAACAATCTGTGAGGTCAGCTAAAAAAGGTCTGTGGACAGATGTTCTCACACTCTGAGGCATTTCCAGAACCTTGGTAAGGCAGCGTGTACAAATGCTAAAGGTGCATTCTATTTCTACGTGAAAGTTAGACTTCCACGTAGGAAATGCCAACTGGACATTTAGAGTCAGAATGTCGGGGCAACAGGACCATACCTGACTTCCGCATTCAAGATGGCTGCTACTCGCTTCAACAGGAGTAGCAGAAAAGTGTTTTTACTGTTTTTAGCAGTTCTGTATGTTTTATGTAATATGTAGTCAGTCGTACACGTGCTACTTTTCAGTGTTTATAAGACGTGGTGTTTCAATATAGTTTGTGCAAACGAAATATCCCTTAGAACAGTGTTTTTGTCATTGTTATTGTTGACTGGTGTTACAGTTGCTAGCAATACGAACAAAAACAAGCAGGAAACTGGAACGCTGTAACTCGGAGATGACGTAAACTCTGAATTCCCAGTTGACTTCCGAGTTTAATGGAATGCACCATAGTCAAGATGTGGGATGCTGATAGACTCCAAATAAGGAACGCTGGATGTTCAAAAGGTGGTTCAACAAAGGCTTGGTTTGAAGGGGCATGGACGAGTTGTTTACAGAACTTATAGTACATTTTAACAGACAGGTCTGTTTTTTTACTTGAATTGTACAGAATAAATGTCACATTAAATGTGGAGAAAAGTTTTAAAATGATTTATCCTGGTCTCATTTTATGACATCACATAAACTTGGTATTTTAACAAGTGTGTGGCAACTTTTAAGAGCCACTCTAACTCTTTGGAGAGTGATATATTCCCTTTTCTTCATACTTAGATGAGTGTGAGACACATGTTAGGAAAACCTCATGAATCACTCATTCTGCGAAGGAAGTAGTAGAATCACTGATGCGTGTGTTAGACAAGCACGTCCACATATCAAGTCCTACTTCACCAAACTGCCCACAGAGGGGATTCCACAGACAGAGCTATGAGGAAACAGATCCTGGCTGCTGAGTGGCTCAGACTGAAGAGTCGCTGCTGCCTTTTCCTCCAGAACGGCTGCCTGTCAGAAAAACCTGTCCACAGAGCTGCTGGTTGAGTCCAGCAGCAGTGTATCTAAGCCAGAGAAGTTGCATGTTGGCCTACATGTTCATCCCTGGGTCCATGAATCCAACTGAGTCAATCTCAAGCCACATCTGATCCATGCATTGAGCAGGATGTTGTTTGCCCCTCATTCTGTTCGAATTTATTTACATGCATCACACATCACATCAGCCCTGCCTGCAATCTGAGCTCATTTACTCAGTTTTAATCGCTGCAGGAACTAAATGCAAAGTCTTGAAGGAGTTTGTCACCAAAGCAGCCTTCTGATCCAACATCACAGCGCAAACTTTGACTTCTAATAGAAACAATAAACCAGCTGCTTTTCATGCATTGCGTGCAGCATGCATGCAGAGTGAAGCCTGGCACAGATTTTTCCTCCCCTCCTTTTATAAATCTATGCCACTTCCTTATTAGCTGTGGGCCCTGACAGGCAGCCCACTCCTTCAAAATAAAGCCTGAGGACCTTCACCAAGGAAGCGACTGGAGCTTATCCTGGGGCTCTGGCGGCCCACTCGGGCTGATGGGCATCAAGAGGAGGCTCTGATGGCGCTGAATGGGATACTAATGAGTTGGTCTTATCAATGGTTGGTCTGTATTCTGCCTTCCTAATGGCCAGGGGGGGCATGAACAGAGCTGCAGATGGCCCACATGTAAACATCTCAGCTTCTTCCCTGTAGGTGGCCTCCACCTCATCCTCCATACATCCCACAAGCCGTGCTGATGGAAACCATCAACCATAGTGGAACCGAATAATTGGTGATGTTCAGATCTATAACAGTGCAGCTGTTCTAGAATAATCAATATGCTTTTCAAAATAAATCCCACTGTGGTGAAGGCAGTAGGTGGAGCCAGCGGAGGGAACGGAGCAAAAGGCCCAGAGATCTGAGGAAACCTGTTGAAGAGCCCATTGGTGAAAGCAGTGAGTCCCATTTTAGTGTGGACAAGCAGCAGCTGTGTTCAAACTGTCCCGGCTGACACTTAACTGCTTACCCAGCCTGACAGAGTGGAAGCTGTCGGTAAATATGTCTCCACTCTCAGACCAACTGTTGCTTCTACTCAAAGCGGCCGCCGTTGATGTGAGCTGACACCGACACACGTCAGTCTTACCTGGCCGGAACAATGTGCAGTCAGGGAGGAGACCTTTCTCCGTTCGGACGCTCACGGCGCAATGTCAGCACTGCTCTGCGGACACACCGCGGCTAAACCACCTGTTCTGTTCCGAGACGCTCCGCAGCTTCACTTTCCCCACACAGCCGCCGTGGACGTTTAAACCGCGACTACTTTCTCCCTCTGTGTCAGCGTGAGCAGTTTGACCACTCTTTCCTTTCGTTTTTCCTTCTCCACTTGGACGAAAACTACCGACTCTTGTCGGGAGGACGGAGAGGCGGACCAACCCGAAACACATTACATGCGACGCTGAAGTTGGCGTCTGATTCCGAGATTCTGTAAAGGGTTACAGGGGTTGGACAATAAAACTGAAACACCTTGTTTTAGACCGCAATAATTTATTAGTATGGTGTAGGGCCTCCTTTTGTGGCCAATACAGCATCAATTCGTCTTGGGAATGACAGATACAAGTCCTGCACAATGGTCAGAGGGATTTTAAGCCATTCTTCTTGCAGGATAGTGGCCAGGTCACTACGTGATACTGGTGGAGGAAAACGTTTCCTGACTCGCTCCTCCAAAACACCCCAAAGTGGCTCAATAATATTTAGATCTGGTGACTGTGCAGGCCATGGGAGATGTTCAACTTCACTTTCATGTTCATCAAACCAATCTTTCACCAGTCTTGCTGTGTGTATTGGTGCATTGTCATCCTGATACACGGCACCGCCTTCAGGATACAATGTTTGAACCATTGGATGCTCATGGTCCTCAAGAATGGTTCGGTAGTCCTTGGCAGTGACGCGCCCATCTAGCACAAGTATTGGGCCAAGGGAATGCCATGATATGGCAGCCCAAACCATCACTGATCCACCCCCATGCTTCACTCTGGGCATGCAACAGTCTGGGTGGTACGCTTCTTTGGGGCTTCTCCACACCGTAACTCTCCCGGATGTGGGGAAAACAGTAAAGGTGGACTTATCAGAGAACAATACATGTTTCACATTGTGTACTGCCCAAGATTTGCGCTCCTTGCACCATTGAAACCGACGTTTGGCATTGGCATGAGTGACCAAAGGTTTGGCTATAGCAGCCCGGCCGTGTATATTGACCCTGTGGAGCTCCCGACGGACAGTTCTGGTGGAAACAGGAGAGTTGAGGTGCACATTTAATTCTGCCGTGATTTGGGCAGCCGTGGTTTTATGTTTTTTGGATACAATCCGGGTTAGCACCCGAACATCCCTTTCAGACAGCTTCCTCTTGCGTCCACAGTTAATCCTGTTGGATGTGCTTCGTCCTTCTTGGTGATATGCTGACATTACCCTGGATACCGTGGCTCTTGATACATCACAAAGACTTGTTGTCTTGGTCACAGATGCGCCAGCAAGACGTGCACCAACAATTTGTCCTCTTTTGAACTCTGGTATGTCACCCATAATGTTGTGTGCATTCAATATTTTGAGCAAAACTGTGCTCTTACCCTGCTAATTGAACCTTCACACTCTGCTCTTACTGGTGCAATGTGCAATCAATGAAGACTGGCTACCAGGCTGGTCCAATTTAGCCATGAAACCTCCCACACTAAAATGACAGGTGTTTCAGTTTCATTGTCCAACCCCTGTATTTCACCTAAGAATCTGGAGAAAAGCTTTTCAGCTCCAATAAAAGAGCTGAAAAACATATCTTCTTATTAGAAACAGATAATTACAAACACACACGAAGGAATTAAGTTTATTTTCATATTGAAAATAATAAAACAAAAGAAATATCTGGGACAACAGAACAGCCCCTACTTACAGTCCTAGTAAGATGGTTGCAGAAGTGAATACCTGTCTGTGAGATGCCCGAATGTTTTTACATTCGGGCAGTTTTTAATTTTTATTTGCTGGTGATGATTTGTTAGGAACTTTACCAGTCCATCAGAGGGTACCACAGAACGAAACACCCAGTCACAGCGACTCACATGGAGGCCTACGAACAATTTAGAGACCTAGTAACCTAACAGGCATGCCTTTGGACTGTGGGTGGAAGCCAGAGTACCCAGAAAGAAACCCCCTATGCACTGGGATAACATCCAAACTCCATGCACAAAGGCCCCTGGCAGGGATTTAAACCCAGTACTTGTTGTAAGGCAACAGCGCTAAGAGCTGTGTCATTAAGCAGTTCCATGTTTAATGACATTGCATTAAGTGTTGTCTATAAACATACAAGCTGGAGCTGCTTGTGTGTTTCGGATCATTGTCCTGGTTCTAATATTCATAGCAAGTCATTCAGGTACTGAAGAGGCCAAAAAGCCCCTGGTCATCACTCTACCAACACAACTGATTGTTGATATGATCTTTTTCTAAAATGCTGGGTTAGTTTTCTTCCGAATGTAACAGGAGGCACACCTTCCAAACAGTTCTGTCTCATTAGTCCAAAGACATGTTCCCAGAAGTCATGGGATCATCAAGATGTTTGGTAAATGTGAGACAGGCTTTTGTGTAAACATTTGTTTGGAGAAATAAATAAATACATTTATTTCATTTTAAAAAGAGATCACTGTCATTCCTTGTCAACAAGATTTCAAATACTTAACAGAATGAGCTTGCTGGTTTCTGATTGTCTAATTTTCAATAACAGACCAGTAGGACCCCAATCAAAATAGACAGGTCAGCTGTGACAAGCTGGATCAAGTCACACTATTAAGAGTTATTTATGTCTGAGGTCTGGTTGTAATTTTAATTTTTTTTTGCTTTGCTTTTTTTGTGAAACTTCAATGTTCCAGATCAGTCAGAAAATGTTAATATCAGACAAGCATAACCCGAGTAAATACAACAAGCAGTTTATAAACAATTTTTATTTATTGCGAGAAAAATGAACCCATCCCTATACCTGAGCAATTGCTCCCTATACCTATAAACTGGATGGGCCATCCTTAGAGGCAGCAACTGCCATCAGCGGTACAGTGTGTGATTACTGGTAGTGGGGAATTCTGGCCCATTCTCCTTTGCAGAATTGTTTATGTTCAGCTACACTGGTGGAGGTTTGAGCATGAATGGTCTCTTCAAAATCATTCCACGGATCTTAATTGGTCAAAAGTTCAAAATTTGACTAACTTTTGTTTTTCTGGGGCAATCTAAAGGTGGACTTGCTGGTGTACTTTGGACCACTGTTCTGCTGCATGACCCAAATCCACTTGAGCTTACGGTCGAGAACTGAAGGCCAGACATTATCCTTCAGTACTTTTTGTCTGAAAGCATAATTCATGGTTCCATTAATTACAACAAGTTATCCATGCCCCGAGGAAGCAAAGCATACCCAGACCATCCTAATACTGCCACCATGTCTGTCAGCATTATGTTGTGCTGTTTGGGAAATGTGAGACAGGCTGTGTTCCCTCTAGTTAGCAATGGCTTTTGCCTTAGAAAAGGGGATTTAGCCTTGAATAAGTCAAACTTGAACAGAATTAATCTTCACTGATAACACATTCTTCCAAACTGTTTCTAATTTGGGAAACATCTTCCCTATTTGTTGCATTTTGGCTTTTAGACTACATCAGATGGGGTTCAGCTAAAAAATAAAAACTGCTGTAGACCAGATTTATCCCACAGCATTTGTTTAAACAAAATCAATCTACTGAATTGTTTAACACTGTTTGTAGTTCGTTTAAAATATAGTTTCAAGATGTCTGTGCATTTTTAATTCAATTTTTTGAAAACACCAAGAAGATGTTTCGTGGTTGATCTGCCAAAAACACCGACGATTTCTTTCTGTTGTTGCATAAATACAACAAAACTTTCCCAAATTACAACCTGAGCTTTTAAAAATCTGCAATCGGTGTAAAATCCCTATTTAACTTGTGTAGGAAGCAGAACCCAAGTGCTGTGAAAAAAAGGCACAGACACACAAAACACAGAAATGCCTTTTTTGTGTTTTTGAAAATGCAACAAAGAATTTACTGATCAAACTGAGGAACCTTCAGTTAATTTAGAATAATCCATCCCAGCTCGGACCTATAAGTATTTTTAGGCTTTGAATTTGAGCTGATCAGATTTGGTCTAGCGTTTTTAAAACCACAAGTGCAGAAGTGAAAGCTCAAAGTCGGACACCAACTTCAAGAACAATTGGAGGTTCACAGCATCAAGTTACCTACTGCAGCGTGAGATGTGTGGAACTTCCGCAACTTTACAAAAACGACCACTTTTACTGAAAGCCAGCTCAAATCACATAGATCAGGAATTTCCACACCAAAGTGAAGCTTTTAAAGGATCTCTACCCGGACGGTTATTAAAATCAGCCATTAGACATGTAGTTACAGCACAAACTGAGAATATTTCAGATTTTTTTTGTAAAATCTCAGGTGGTTATAAGATTACAGTATATCTGTCAAATTTACCTTCTGTTTTTCATCAAATGTCATGCAATACTGGTCTCTGGTTTAGACCAGAAGAACGTTTGAGACGCAAAAAAAAAAAAAATACCGCTTGTCACTAGTTTTTATTTCTCTGGGAACAGAAGTTTTCTTTAGAAATACTTTTGTTTTTAAGACCCACTTCCTGTTTTAGCGCCTTTCTGTATGTTGAGCCACAAGAGGGCGCCCTCTCCCTACTGTTTAATCAGACAAATTATTTTCAATTTCATCCGATTTAAAGCAATTTTTTTGTTTTTCTCTCTTTTCCAAACCCGTATTTATTTCTTCCATCACAGAATAACGGAATGACAGGCGAGTGACACCTAGATTAGTGGTGTAAAAAACAATCAGTTCAGAACATACCGAGTAAAAGTTTTTATTTAAATAAGCATACAAAAGAAAAAGACTAAACTAAATACAGAGTGTAGAAGAGTGTCAGCTTCACAAACATTTAGAGCTTGGTGCTTACAGATTGTGAAGCTGAAAATAAGCTCTTGTATAAAAAACAACATGGATATCTACATTGTAAAATAATGGATGTATAGGATTTTACCAAGTAGCAAACATCCTTTTCAGTACCCAGCTTCATGTAAAACGCATTGTGTAACAGACACCACAGCGTACATATAGTGTGAAATGTGACAGTAAGTCCACTGAAATAAAAAGGACCGACGTGAAGGTTACAAGAAGGACTACAGAAACAGGGCGCCACCTAAACAGGTTTAGTGTTCTGTGATAGAAAGAGTGCAGCACTGAGCAGCTGTTTGTCAGGTGGATTGTTGAAGCACGTGGAGAGAGGATATGAAAGACGAAGGTAGTAGAGAGAAGATGGGCATCTCGGACAGTCTGTAAACTATTCCTGGGCCTCTTTCCCAGTCATTTTGTAGATCTCAGTAGGCCCGTCAACATGGGTGACTGTGGTGGTCAGCTGAATGTCCTCTCCACTTGTTGCTCCACCATCACCTAGACACACAAAACAGATCATTAGAAGCAAAATATCACTTACCAGTCCTAAGGGGGATGTAGTACATTCCAGAAGCATTTGCTGCTCTTAAACCTTTACACATTCTGGGATTTTAGTTCATATATGTGACATGGGGAAATTATATGCATTTTATGATCTTTCACATATAAACATCTGAACCGTAGCATGCGTTTCGAAAAACCGCTGGTGTCATTTATTCACAGGTTAAATACAAAGCAAATCAATGATTCTGAGCTTAAATGTGGAATCTCCAAAAAAAATGAATGAAAATAAAAATCTGACCTTTCCACTTCTAAGATGTATTTTCTTCTGGGGGGGGGTTGGCTGGCTGCTGTATACAAAGGCACGACGCTTTTGTCAGATTTGTTTCGTTCCAAAACAAATTTGAAAAACATGCATCATGAAGGTTGCGAGTGTATTATGACAAAATGTGAAAGGATATGTAAGGATATGTATAGTTTTGCAAAGCATTAGCTTGTTTTGGTAGCAGTGCCTGCCTGCAATGCTTCTGGCAATAACATGCTGCATATGAGCCTCTTTTAGTGGATTTCCATTTGCATAAACACTTCCAGCTCACTGAAACATGAGCAGAATTTGGAAAGAGCAGCCCCTCCCATCAGATGATGCCTGACAGACTTCAGGGAAAGCTTCCACAACTTCAGACCCCCCCCCCCCCTCTCTGACAAGAGATGGATGGATGGGTTTCATTACTTCTTTGTACTTCTACCCGCCCCCTCTTCTCACAGTTTTCCTTTCTCCCTGGAAGCAAGCCTGGTGTCAATTTGAATCACTGTCTCAGGCCAAAGAGAGCCTTCTTTCCCCTGGGAATCTGGGTCCTTCCAAGTCCCGCCCTCAACAATCTTTGGATAATTATGCAGCTTTAGTGCAGAGGACAGACCCTTGCTAAAATGACGGCTTATAGACAAATTAAAGCACATTACTTTCACACAATGAAGTTAATTAATAACATGGTTATTTTAACTGGACATTCAACAAGAACCTGAAGGATAAATCTAACAGAATTTGCACAATAATCTAAATCCTTTTCAAAGTTAGTAGGAGCGTGTAGTTACCAGCAATGCACTGACCACTTGACTGTTCGTCTCCATAACGTTTGTGAGAAGGTGCATACAGGAACATGATGGCGAAGACGTACAGATTCCACATTCCATAGATGCCAGTGAAGAAGGCGCTGTTCATCTGCACCGTGTGATCCCCCCAGTGCCAGTGACCCTCATTCACCTGGAATCAAAGAATTTCTCTAAGGATCATGTTCTCTTGGACCCATCTACACTTCACTGGCAAATCTGCAGACATATTTCTGAGCAAGAAGGAATTCATCTGATGTAAAATTATCACAATGATGGTCTTTGTCAAGCTTCTTCGCATGAGTCAGAGACCCACAGTTTTAATGAAATGGACAGCACCAAACAGCACCAGCAAGGCTCACCTGGCTGATGATGAAGAAGATGATGGTCATGGCAGCACAGGTGAGAGTGACCAGCATGAGGAATTTGAACCTGAAAATCAGACCCTAAAAATGGGGGAAAAGTGGGAGGACTTAGAATCACAGAGCTCATTGACACAACGTGCATTCCAGAACCATGCTTTGGATGATCTGTCCATGTAAATATTGGGCCACTCAGAAAGCATTTCATGGTTTTCAAGACAGGGGGAATAAGTTAATAATGAAGCCCTTTCTATTAGTCTGTCAAGATATATACACTGTTAAAAAAATAAAGGGAACACCTAAACAACACAATATAACTCCAAGTAAATCAAACCTCAGTGAAATCCAACTGTCCACTTAGGAAGCAACACTGATTGACAATCAGTTTCACCTGCTGTTGTGCAAATGGAAAAGACAACAGGGGGAAATCTTTGGCGATTAGCAAGACACACTCAATAAAGGAGTGGATCTGTAGTTGGGGACCACAGACCACTTCTCAGTACCTATGCTTTCTGGCTGATGTTTTGGTCACTTTTGAATGTCGGTGGTGCTTTCACACTCGTGGTAGCATGAGACGGACTCTACAACCCACACAAGTGGCTCAGGTAGTGCAGCTCATCCAGGATGGCACATCAATGCGAGCTGTGGCAAGAAGGTTTGCTGTGTCTGTCAGCGTAGTGTCCAGAGCCTGGAGGGGCTACCAGGAGACAGGCCAGTACACCAGGAGACGTGGAGGAGGCCGTAGGAGGGCAACAACCCAGCAGCAGGACCCCTACCTCCGTCTTTGTGCAAGGAGGAACAGGAGGAGCACTGCCAGAGCCCTGCAAAATGACCTCCAGCAGGCCACAAATGTGCATGTGTCTGCACAAACGGACAGAAACCGACTCCATGAGGATGGTATGAGGGCCCGACGTCCACAAATGGGGGTTGTGCTCACAGCCCAACACCGTGCAGGATGCTTGGCATTTGCCAGAGAACACCAGGGTTGGCAAATTCACCACTGGCGCCCTGTGCTCTTCACAGATGAAAACAGGTTCACACTGACCACATGTGACAGACGTGACAGAGTCTGGAGACACCGTGGAGAGCAATCTGCTGCCTGCAACATTCTTCAGCATGACCGGTTTGGCAGTGGGTCAGTAATGGTGTGGGGTGGCATTTCTTTGGAGGGCCGCATGGCCCTCCATGTGCTCGCCAGAGGTAGCCTGACTGCCATTAGGTACCGAGATGAGATCCTCAGACCCCTTGTGAGACCATATGCTGGTGCGGTTGGCTCTGGGTTCCTCCTAATGCAGGACAATGCTAGACCTCATGTGGCTGGAGTGTGTCAGCAGTTCCTGCAAGATGAAGACATTGAAGCTCGTTCCCCAGACCTGAATGCGATTTTATTAAACTCAACTGGATCAGAGTACATGGCTGATGTGTATAGACCGATAACAGTGGTTTAGTGCATTTAATCAAGGAAAATGTTTATTTTTTGATTTTTCATTTTTAGCCTAAAGATCGCCAATTGGCGATGGTCAACAAAATATTGGTCAATCCAATCACTGCATGGTTGATGGGTGCATCTCTATATACATCAGAGCTGACAGATTTCACAAGGAGGAAGGTCTTCGGTCAGGTTTTAGGGTAGCTACTAAGTTAGTTTCACACTTACTACACTCAGGTCACATATTTTAGCACTTCTATGAATTTAAATAGTTGTGAGTTATGAATTGAAAAAGAGCAAATTGTTTACCAAATCGTGTTTTTAACGACTCCTGGCTGTAATGTGCTTCTGCTACCACCAGGTGTCAGTAAGGAAAGGAGAAAAACATGAAGTACATTAAACGAATAGTAAAACCTTAAACATTTTATAAAGCGGTCACATAGACTATATAAGAGGACTTTTTTTCCGCTCACTGGCTAACAAATTAAAACAAACTCTTCCTCTTTTAGTTTAGTTAGGATTGCAAAAAAAACTCTCTTTGCTATATTTCATAATAATGGGGGAATTTTGACATTTTTTATTACATTCTTCAAATTCAGAAGTATACACATATTTACTTAGTATTTTGTAGCATGATCTTTTAAACTATATGACTTGTGTTAATCCTTTTTGGTATCCTTCCAAAGCTTCTCACAATAGTTTGCTGGAATTTTGACCCATTCCTCCAGAGAGAACCAGTGTAACTGAGTCCGGTTGTAGGCCATGTTCCTGTACACATCTATTAGCTCTGCCCACAAATTTTCTATGAAGGCCAGAATACTTCAATTTTAGTTTCAGACAACAGAATATCAAGCTCTTTGTCCAAAAGTGCTTTCGACAACTGTAATCAGCCTTTTTATGTTGTTTTAGGAATAGTGGCTTCTTCCTCGCTGAGAGGCCTTCCAGCCCATGTCGCTACAGGACACTGTGGATAATGATGTTTACCAGCTACATCCTCCACCATTATAAAGAGGTCTCCTGTTCTTGGGATCATTTTTCACCAAAACACGCTTATCTATGGGACACATAATCCATCCCTTCATCTTAGTGTACGTCTGTATTTATCTATTAAACAACTTGGAACTAAGCTGCACCTCATAATGCAGGCGTCTGGCCTTCGACATGGCAGGCAGGGAAGTCCTTTTACCACTGATGTTACGGAAGACTTGAAATACCATGAAACAAAGGAAGAGAAAGTAGAGACAGGCACAGATTCCTGCCACAATTATGAATGACATCTGAGGAAGCATTGGTCAAGGAAGTAATGAGCCAATATGACAAAAAACGATGAGTATACAGCCCTCACATTTGTGAAACATGCGTATTGTCACAATAATGTTTAAATTGGCCTTTCTATGATGAGAAAGTATTCATACATTACCAATTATTTTAGAGCAGTAAACAACTGACACCAAGATGCCTTCAAGACATGAGGATTCACAAAACCAGTAAGCTAGGCAAAAAACTGTTAGGTTAACATAAATGCATAGAGTCCCTATGCAATGCTTCAACATGCAGTACCACTGATTTTTTTCTCATTATAATAATATAGATTGATCCAGATTCTTCTGGTAATTAAAACTGTTACATACAAGGAACGAGAGCATCATATCTGTTAGTTTCTGAGCTGAAATACAAATTATGACCACTTACACATTGATTTCCATCTTCTCTGCTTGAACAACTACAGTATTATCATGGTTCTGTTAAACTTGGTTTAAAAAGGATACGGCTAGCTCGGTTCCCACATCTGAGGCCCAGATGCTGTAGAAAGGGTTTGTTAGCTGCACACCTCTAAGTGACACAAAAAGACATAAACAGAGTGACGATTAATGTCTATCGGTAAAAAACATCTTTTCTTTCTCTCTTTAAGAATCTATAATTGTAAAGACAGTATACAAAATGGCAATAATTCACTATGATCCCCAATAATAAGTGTTGAAGTAAAGCCTGAGAACAAAAAGAAGCCTTTGTTCCCCACCTCTCACACATGTCGAAGATAAATAGGCAGAAAGAACCAAACACAATCGGTCCGACTTGCTTCCAGTAGACAGAAAAGCGGTTTCTTTCCATCTGGTCCTGAGAGGGAAGTAAGAAAAACTGTTTTTACTCCAAAGTACTGTGCTCAAACTCTTTTGCATTGCAGACAGTAGTAAGATAAAAATCCTTCAACAAAATACTTCTGCTTTTTGTGATTACAATGTCATCAGATCTACACACAACCATGTTGACCTTATTTAGAATTAATTTAGCTGCACTGTGTCTGCAAATACATGTAAACAAACCCTGCAAAAACTTTTCAGAACAAACAAAAAACTAAAACTGATTGATTTCGTCTAAATTGTTTTCTAAAAGAAAGGTTTAAAGGATTTTCACATTTATTCAAGAAGGATCCTAAACCAATAAGTAAGTGGTTTCCTATAATTTGGAGCAAGAACAAAGTGGAACGTGGTCAAAGAAAACCAACATGAAGACCAACAAAAACATCAAAGCATCAGGAAGAGGCCTAAAAGCAAATTAGGAAATCCACAGCACAAGAAACTGTACAATGAATATACAGAAACTACTAATATTCTGTAGTTGGATGTACTGAGACCATTACTGGAAGTACTCGTACTCTTCCGTCTTCCGCTTATCCGGGACCGGGTCGCGGGGGCAGCAGACTCAGCAGAGACACCCAGACGTCCCTCTCCTCCAGCTCCTCCGGGGGGAGCCCAAGACGTTCCCAGGCCAGCCGAGAGACATAGTCCCTCCAGCGTGTCCTGGGCCGTCCCCTGGGCCTCCTCCCGGTGGGACGTGCCTGGAACACCTCCCGAGGAAGGCGTCCAGGAGGCATCCGGTATAGATGCCCGAGCCACCTCAACTGGCTCCTCTCGATGTGGAGGAGCAGCGGCTCTACTCCGAGCCCCTCCCGGATGCCCGGAGCTCCTCACCCTATCTCTAAGGGAGTGCCCGGCCACCCTACGGAGGAAGCTCATTTCAGCCGCTTGTATCCGGGATCTCGTTCTTTCGGTCATGACCCATAGGTGAGGGTAGGAACGTAGACCGACCAGTAAATCGAGAGCTTCGCTTTTCGGCTCAGCTCTCTCTTCACCACAACGGACCGGCACAGTGCCCCCATTACTGCGGCAGCCGCACCGATCCGTATTACTGGAAGTCAGAGGCTTTAAGAGGGCCTTCAATTTGCAGGAGCACCCATTGATGGAGAAATCTGGCAGCTGTCTTAAATGATTTGTGAATAATCCTCTCTGTAGAATGTCATGGGTTAGAAGGCCTTTTGTGACTTCAGTTTGTTCAGAAAAGGCCCTATAACTCTCTGATGGGCAGCAGAAGTTGCTTTTCTGTTGTCATCGCCGCTGTTTTTCCTCTGGCATTGCTTTGACACACTTTTTACAATGACTGTAGCATAACAGTATTATGTGATTTGGAGACTTTTGCACATCGTTCTAAATTGAAATGTTTTGCCATGGTGTTAACATTTTTAACTCGTACATCTTAGCAGATAAGACTGCGTTAACAACTGTGTTGACAAATAAAAGTACCATGAGATGTTCCCCACAGAAGATGATCCAGAAGGACAGCAGCATGGAGTAGAAAATACCCTGTCTGATATCTCCAAAAAGAAGCATCCAGGTCCAGTTAAAACCAACAGAGAACCACTCCACAGGGATGTTGATGAATGTCATGGAGATGCCCAGAGCGAAGATGACCCTAAGAATAAAACATAATGTAACAGTTAAATACCTTTTTGAAGACAGGGTGTTTTTGTCATATGATAAACTGAGGCAGAAATTTAATTTGGTGGGACGAGATCATTTTTGGAATTTTTTGCAAATGAGGAGTTGTGTTTTCTCAAAGCTCTACAATATTACTGACAACATAATGACAGACTATATGAAACTTCCAATTGGAGAACGAAAGCCTCACAATTCTACAAAATAGCTAACTTCTCTTTCAGCGACTCTAACCAGTTAAAGATGATCTGGCAGAGGGACTTGGTAGAGAGATTGAGAATGATGGCTGGAGAACAATTGTGGTTGATTGTGGTAAATATGTGAGAGACGAGGGGTAAACTTACACAGGTACTACTACACCCCGTGTAGATTGTATAGGATGAAGCTCCTGGACAATGGTTTGTGTTGGAAATGCACAGAGGTTGGTACTTTCCTCCACTGTATGTGGGAATGTGTTTTAATCAAAACCTTTTTGGACTCATATTCTAGATATTTTAAGCAACTGATTTGGAGCAGAAATCCCCTCAAATCCAGTGCTCTGCTTACTTGGGGATAAATCTCAGTTACCATATATAACCAAAAGTAATTTTTCTGTAATTTCAGTGGATACAACAATAGCTTGCCGAGTAATTTTAGGACATCGGAAGGCATCAGTAAGCGCACAGGTGAAAGAATGGGTTGGTACCATGACTGAAACTGCATCCTATGAATGTATGCTCAGTAGATTAATGACTCCTTGGGACAGGTTTTGGGACCATATAAAAAGATAGATAATGACCCCCACTAGGTTACCAGGTTATGTATACTGTGTACGTACTTGTTAGTAGATATCATTTTCTTTTGTACTTAATGCCTACTTTTGAGACAAAAACGTGCCAAGTCTGTCGCCGGAGTTAATTCTCAATTATATACTATCTGTTCCTGTATGGAAAAATGTACCAAGTTTGCCATGTACCACGCCTTTCAAAAGTAAAAAAAAAAAAAACTTGAGTTCTAAAAAAAAACAATCATAAATGTAATTTAAAACAAAAAAAATGAACCATTTGTTTGGAAACTGAAGAAACTAAACTGATTTCTTTGTATAGATGCATCCTTATTCCTCCTGGCAACAAGACGTCTGCTACTTAACAAAATGAGGTTACTGGCATTTAATTCCCATCTTCATGATGGTCCATATTTCAGTTGGAGTCCAAGCTGGAAAGCAGGCCAGTTAAGCACCAAAACTGTATCAAGCCACACTATTGGAAGCTCTGGCCTTATCTTGATGAAATAACCAGGCATTCAATCTAGTAAAAAGTATTTGTTTCATTACAAATTTCTTCTGTTTTTGCTCAAATTTAAATATTTCAGAGCAAGCTAATTTTAATATTAGATAACGACATTCTGAGGAAATACAAAATGCAATTTTCATGTAATTATTTAAATTATTGAAGGGAAAAACACAGACATGGCTCAATGCGGCGCTAAACCCAATAACTGGTTGTGTTGCCCTTCCTAACAACAGCTGCCATCAAGAGGTTGATCTGGAAATACTTTATGCGTCAGAAGACCAGGAAAGCAGTAGGACCTGATGATATTCCCCCCTTCTGCCTGAGAGCCTGTGCTGACCAACTTCACTCAGATCTTAAACGAGTCCTTGGAGCAGTATGAGGTTCCCCTCTGCTTGAAACATTACGGAGCAACACGCCTATTTAAGTCTCACTGTAAGGCTGCGCCATGCAGACGCACGCATGAAGAGCGGGGGGACACGGAGAAACGTCAAGAGCTCCCCTGATAATTTTATTGGACGGGCGGGGCGGACCGCTTCCTCTGACAGTGAAGTGACTATTTTGAAATAATTTTTCTAAAGAAAAAAAACAACTACGGAGGAAGAGAAATCAGCCATGGTGGTTTATACCCAGTATGGAAGCCTGTATAGGCCAACGCTCTAATATACCACGTCGCTGAATGTAGCTTGTAAATGAAACATGAAGGTAATGAGAGGTGCTTTGCTTCTTATATTGAACATTTTAACACAAGTCACCAGGAGAAGCTCAAGCAGTACTAGTAAAAAATAAACATGAGAATGACATTTGCAGATGCCTCTCTTGCTCCAGGAATATAAAATATTTTTGGCTCCATCTACTATGATCAAGGGTTTTGTCTGATTTTTATAGAGATAAAGAAGGTCTTCGATGATATGTGTGTGTGATGGTGAATGGAGTGATATAGACGACAGGCTGGATGGCCAACTGCTGAGGGGCGGTTGATCTACACGTGCATCTCAGTAAATTAGAATCTCACTGAGAAAGTTATTCATTTCATTTATTATTCGATTCAAAAAGTAAAACTAATAAAGGGCATGATATAAATTCATTAAACAGTGGCATATGTCGAATGTTCATTTCACATATTAATTTGGCTTATGTCTAATAAGATCAAAAACGTAGTTTCTCTGAAAATTTAAATACTGCACAAGACCAAACAAATGATTTTAAATACAGAAAGGTCATGTTGTGGCCCACACGATCATGGGGAAGACTGCTGAAAGCTGTCATTGGAAGCTGGCTGTTCACAGACAGCTGTATCCAAGCATTTTAATGGAAAGTTGAGTGGGAGGAAAAACTGTGGATGCAGCCGAGATAACTGCAGTGTTGAGAGGATTCTTATACAAAGGTCATTTAAATGTTTGGTGGGGGATCAACAACTTGAACTGCAACATGAACTGCACTGTTGCTGGGGGTCCCAAGTTTCCTGTTGGTAATTTTTGCATTTCATTGTAAATCAAGGTCCCAGAGTGTGGAGGAAGAGTGGAGGCACAGAATTTAAACTGCTCGAGGTCCAGTGAAAAGTCTCCACAGTCAGTGATGCTTTGGGGTGGCACTTAATCTGCCTGTGTTGCTTCACTGTGTTTCAGTCCAACATGCAGCTCAGCCTTTACACCAGGAAGTCTTGAAGCACTTCATGTTTCTCCTGCTTTATGCCGATGCTGGTTTCAATTTCAAGCAGGACTTGGAACCTGCCACACTGCCAAAAGTACCAATACCTGCTTTATGGACCTTGGTGTCTTGGCTTGACTGGTTTGACCTACACTCAGATAATCTATACCAATGCAGATGAGCTGAAGGCCACTGTAGAAGCAACCTGGGCTTCCTGAACACCTCACCAGACCCACAGGATGATCGCCTCCAAGTGGTGAGTGCATATACTGGAGGGTACAAAACATATTTTTCCAGTAGGGTCAAATTGCTGATTTAAAAATACCTTTTTATTGGTCTTATGTGAAATATTGGAAAATGTTTAATTTCATTCTTATTGCATTTTCATTAATTGTTTAAGATATGCTTAATAAAGAAGGGAGACACAGTGCAAGTGTTCTCTACATATCATGATGTTAAGACAAGTCTGTTTAAGGCACTGTGCTGTTTCTGCTTAGATTAACACACTCCCCCACCTCACACTCACCTTACACACTGTTACTCCTTTTAATAAATAGGAGAAGTTATGTGTTAGGACTGCACATTTACAGTCTAGCACAGTAACCAGGCAGCTCAAGAATCCTTCATGAGGACAAATATATCGGGACTCGTCGGAGAGCGCCTGGTGGTCGGGTTGCTCCTCGCGGGACCCGGCCGGGCCAAGCCCGAACGAGAGACGCGAGGCCATCCCCCAGTGGGCCCACCACCTGCAGGGGGAACCGTGAGGGACCGGTGCAAAGAGGATTGGGTGGCGGACGAAGGCGGAGACCTCAGTGGCCCGATCCCCGGATCCTTAGGCTGGCTCTAGGGATGTGGAATGTTACCTCGCTGGGGGGGAAGGAGCCTGAGCTTGTGCGGGAGGTCGAGAGATATCGACTAGAAATAGTCGGGCTCGCCTCCACGCACAGCGTGGGCTCTGGAACCCATCTCCTTGAGAAGGGCTGGACTCTCTTCTACTCTGGAGTGACCCACGGGGAGAGGCGGCGGGTTGGGGTGGGTTTGCTTGTTGCCCCCCCGGCTCAGCCGTCTCGTGTTGGGGTTTACCCTGGTGGATGAGAGGGTCGCATCCCTGCGCCTTCGGGTCGGGGATAGGTCTCCGACTGTCGTTTCGGCCTACGGGCCGAGCGGTAGTGCGGAGTACTCTGCCTTCTTGGTGTCCCTGTCGGGGGTGCTGGATAGTGCCCCTCCCGGGGACTCCATTATTCTGCTGGGGAACTTCAACGCCCACGTGGGAAACGACAGTGACACCTGGAGAGGGGTGATCGGGAGGAATGGCCTCCCCGATCTGAATCCGAGTGGTGTTTTGTTATTGGACTTCTGTGCTAGTCACGGATTGTCCATAATGAACACCATGTTCAAGCATAAGGGTGTCCATCAGTGCACTTGGCACCAGGACACCCTAGGCAGGAGGTCAATGATCGACTTTGTTGTCGTATCATCAGACCTTCGGCTGTATGTTTTGGACACTAAGGTGAAGAGAGGGGCTGAGCTGTCCACTGATCACCACCTGGTGGCGAGTTGGATCCGCTGGAGGAGGAGAAAGCCGGACAGACTTGGCAGGCCCAAGCGCATAGTGAGGGTCTGCTGGGAACGTCTGGCAGCGACCTCGGCCAGGGATGTATTCAACTCCCACTTCCGGGAGAGCTTTGACCAGATTCCGGGGAATGTTGGAGACATAGAGTCCAAGTGGACCATGTTCTCCGCATCTATTTTCGATGCTGCTGCCCGTAGCTGCGGCCGTAAGGTCTGCGGTGCCTGTCGCGGCGGCAATCCCAGAACCCGGTGGTGGACACCGGCAGTAAGGGATGCTGTCAAGCTGAAGAAGGAGTCCTATCGGCTGTGGTTGGCTTGTGGGACTCCTGAGGCGGCTGACGGGTACCATGAGGCCAAGCGTGCTGCGGCCCGGGCTGTGGCAGAGGCAAAAACCCGGGCCTGGGATGAGTTCGGTGAGGCCATGGAGAAGGACTACCGGTCGGCCTCGAAGCGATTCTGGCAAACCGTCCGGCGCCTCAGGAGGGGGAAGCAGTGCTTCGCCAACACTGTTTATATTGGGGGTGGGAGGCTGCTGACCTCAACTGGGAACATTATCGGGCGGTGGAAGGAGTACTTCGAGGATCTCCTCAATCCTGCCATCACGCATTCCCTGGTGGAAACAGAGGCTGGGGACTCGGGGTTGGACTCTTTCATCACCCAGGCTGAAGTCACAGAGGTGGTTAAAAAGCTCCGCGGTGGCAGGGCTTCGGGGGTGGATGAGATCCGCCCTGAGTACCTCAAATCTCTGGATGTTGTGGGGCTGTCATGGTTGACACGCCTCTTCAACTTTGCATGGCGGTCGGGGACAGTGCCTCTGGACTGGGAGACCGGGGTGGTGATCCCCCTTCATAAGAAGGGGGACCTGAGGGTGTGTTCCAACTACAGGGGGATCACACTCCTCAGCCTCCCTGGTAAGGCCTACACCAGGGTATTGGAGAGAAGAGTCCGGCCGATAGTCGAACCTCGGCTTCAGGAGGAGCAGTGTGGTTTTCGTCCCGGCCGTGGAACACTGGACCAGCTCTATACCCTCTACAGGGTACTCGAGGGCTTATGGGAGTTTGCCCAACCAGTTCACATGTGTTTTGTGGACCTGGAGAAGGCATTCGACTGTGTCCCTCGTGATGCCTTGTGGGGGGTGCTCCAAGAGTATGGAATCGGGGGCCCTTTATTAGGGGCCATCCGGTCCCTGTACGAGCGGAGCAGGAGTTTGGTCCGCATTGCCGGCACTAAGTCGGACCTGTTCCCGGTGCGTGTTGGACTCCGGCAGGGCTGCCCTTTGTCACCGGTCCTGTTCATAACTTTTATGGACAGGATTTCTAGACGCATCCAAGGGCTGGAGGGGGTCTGGTTTGGGGACCAGTGGATTTCGTCTCTTCTTTTTGCAGATGACGTGGTCCTGCTGGCCCCCTCTACCCAAGACCTACAGCATGGGCTGGGGCAGTTCGCAGCCGAGTGTGAAGCGGCCGGGATGAAGATCAGCTCCTCCAAGTCCTCCGTGCCCTCAGGTGCCAGAACAGGCCATGGTTCTCGACCGGAAAAGGGTGGCTTGTACTCTTCAGGTTGGAGGGGAGTTCCTGCCTCAAGTGGAGGAGTTCAAGTATCTCGGGGTCTTGTTCACGAGTGAGGGAAGAATGGAGCGGGAGATCGACAGACGGATCGGTGCGGCTGCCGCAGTAATGGGGGCACTGTGCCGGTCCGTTGTGGTGAAGAGAGAGCTGAGCCGAAAAGCGAAGCTCTCGATTTACCGGTCGGTCTACGTTCCTACCCTCACCTATGGGTCATGACCGAAAGAATGAGATCCCGGATACAAGCGGCTGAAATGAGCTTCCTCCGTAGGGTGGCCGGGCACTCCATTAGAGATAGGGTGAGGAGCTGGGCCATTCGGGAGGGGCTCGGAGTAGAGCCGCTGCTCCTCCACATTGAGAGGAGCCAGTTGAGGTGGCTCGGGCATCTATACCGGATGCCTCCTGGACGCCTTCCTCGGGAGGTGTTCCAGGCACGTCCCACCGGGAGGAGGCCCAGGGGACGGCCCAGGACACGCTGGAGGGACTATGTCTCTCGGCTGGCCTGGGAACGCCTTGGGCTCCACCCGGAGGAGCTGGAGGAGGTGTCTGGGGAGAGAGACGTCTGGGTGTCTCTGCTGAGTCTGCTGCCCCCGCGACCCAGTCCCGGATAAAGCGGAAGACGACGAGTATGAGTTATGTGTTAGGACTGCACATTTACAGTCTAGCACAGTAACCAGGCAGCTGATTTGGCACATGGTCTGGGACTAGCTGTCAATATTTTTAAAAACATCACATTATGTAATATTTTCATAACTGTAAGTTATAACCACCAAAATGAATAGAAATAAAAGCTTAAAGCTTGAAATAAATCAGTGTGTGTAATGACTAGCCTAATTTTTTAAAATCTAATGAAAAAAAATTCCTTAGCTCTTACATCTAGCCATCCTACAAAAATCCCATATTTTAATGTAGCTTATGAGTTTAATTATTGTGAGCCTTTTAAACCAAACAGAGCTTTCCTCACATCACTCAAGTTTAGAGGGAATCTGAGGTTTACCATCCTGATACCTTAGCGGGTAAGCATGGCAGAAACCTCTAGCAAAGCTTTTACAGCATGAAAAAATCATCTACTATCCACAAATAGGGTACAGCAAGTCACACTTCTTGAGAGCTTGCTGGTCATCTGGGAATTAAGCCTTGAGCTGGAAGAGACAAGTGGGATGGAAAGAGACTGTGTGCATGTGGCTCTGTGTGTGTGGGGGGCATTTGGTTTCTGGTTAGCTTGTGTGTGTGTGCTACTGCCCTAAGAATGCATGTAAATGCATCTGTTGAGTGCTGGAAGATTTCGTAACATGTTTCACGCTTCGTCGGGTGCTTCCTGCGGCACAGATTGCTGCATTTTTACTGATCCATTGTCCCAGCACAGCAGGAGGTTGTCCAGACACTGGGCTCCATCTACGGCTTCAGATTTCTATCAGCATGCAGGCAAATGTGCCTAATACTTGGATTTTACAACGTCTGGATGAGGAAATTTAGAAATTTGAACATTTGAAATCCACTTCTAAAGCAAAACAGCAACACACTGATTGCTGTTACAGCTGTTGAGGGTCTGCTTCAATTATTTAATGTAGCAACATTTCTACTGCAGGTACTTAAAGTCACACTGACTCTGTCCAAATGAGCTCATAATATGTATGGGTTTCAACAGTGAAGGACTGGCTTTATGATGTTAAAGTGTGAGAAAGAGGGTCCTTCCAAGGACTTGATGACCAATATGCACAGAGCTTTGCAAAAGTATTCATACCCTCAAACTTTTCCGCAATTTGTCAATCACAATTAAAAACTTGTTTTACTGGGATTTTACGTGATAGACCAACACAAAGTTAAGAATTGTGAGAGAAGATTATAACTAGTAACCTGAACCATCTATATTTCATCAAGTTGTAGATGCTGATGGCTGTGGGCAGGAAGGATCTCCTGTAGCGGTCTGTCTTACAGCAGATCTGAAGAAGCCTCTGACTGAAGACACTCTGTTGCTGTACAACAGTCTGATGAAGAGGATGCTCAGGGTTCTCCATAATGTTCTTCATTTTATGAAGAATCCTTCTCTGGAACCTCTGGAGATCATTTTACAAAGGAGTCCCCAGAACAGAACCAGCCTTCTTTATCAGCTTGTTGAGCTTTTTTAAGTCCCTGGCTCTGATGCTGCTACCCCAGCAGAAGATGGCAGAAGGGATCACACTCTCCACAACAGACTAATAGAAGATGTGCAGCATATTGCTGAAAAAAAAAGGTAGCTTCCACCAGAAATACAGTCTGCTCTGTCCTTTCTCGTAGACGTATTCACAGTTGCATCTCCAATCCAGTCTGGTGTCCAGGTGAACACAGAAATACATATACTGTTCCACCACCTCCATATCTTCTCCCATGATGAAATTAGGTCTTGACCTTATTTCTTTCACCCCATGCCAAAGTGGTCCACCAGCTCTCTGTACTGAGCTTCTTGTCCATCTCTGCTACGGGTGAGAACTGCAGTGTAATCCGAGTCTGCAGATGACAGGACTCTGTACACTTCATACATCCAAAACAAGTCAGAGTAAAAAGGAGTGGTGAGAGTAAAGTCCTCTATGGTGCTCCTGAGCACCTGGTCAGACACACAATACTTCAGTCTCTCAACTGTGGTCTTTTTTTCAGGTAATCTGTGATCCAGATGGACTATTTACCAATTAGACTTAATTTAAATAAAACATTTACCTTTTCCCTTCTGCTTTACATGGATATTTTATGTTGGTGTCTCCCAATTTTAATAAAATACATTTAAGTTTGTGATTGGTCTGTGACAAAAAGGTAAAAATGTTCGATTTGAATAGATACTTCTCCAAGGAAATATAACTCTGAATTTCCCCACTGAGTGACAAAGGATATTTCTGTTCTATTCGATTATATTCTACTCCAACTCCAGTTGAGGAAATAGGAGCCTTACTTTTCCAGGAGGACAGGAGGTCTAGTCATGAGGGTGATCCGTCTCCAGTACCAGATCATTATGATGAGAATGCTGGGTGTGAGGAACGTCTTCATGGCAAACCAGACCTTAGTGAAGCCTCCATTCTGATGGATGCCCTTGAGAAAATGAAAAAAAACATCAAACATCTACTGTTTGACTTGGGTTGATACATCATTTTGAAAAAACACCAGATAAAAAGGCGACTAACTGCCAGGAATGCTGCTTGATGCTTTCATATGCACACTTACCACAAGACGAATGTCTTTGATCTCCCCAATCCCAATATTAACCTTCTTGCGCTCGTTGACTGGCAGGCGGATGTTGATGAGGTAGTATTTATGAGCCACACTCCCCACCTCCATGAAAGGTAGGGGGTCACATTCATAGTAACGACCCTCATTCTCAAAGGTCTGAAAAACACAAAGACACAGCAACAGGTTGGAACACTTTCATCTATTTAAGATAGATTTTTTTCATTGTAGAAATCTGTTCTAAACCAGAAAAAATGAATAACAGGAACAATGACCGACATGGTGTAAAGCTTCAGTTATTTGGCAGTTTTTCCCCATCTAGAAAATGCTTAAAATGAATAAATGTAACTGATAATGAAATGAAAACTTTTTTTTTTTTTTTAAATCAACCCCTTTTTCACATGCTATAAACAGTGAACTGGATTGAAACAAATATGCTGTAAAACCTCTGCAACATGTCTTTACCTTGTCAGCTGTAAAGTTGCAGTTGAGGTTCCTATGTTCAAATGAATGAGCCATCTCCGTCCACTCGCTGAATGAATCATCTCGGTAGGCCAGGCCAACGTCAACGGTGACTACCGCTCCTTCCTCTGGAAATGAGAGTCAGCACCGTAACAGTTAACTGTATTGGTAACCTAACAAGTGCATCAAATTCTCACATTTATTTACGGCATCTTACAAAGGTTTCTGCTGGTAACAAACTGGAGATCAATATTGTTATTTGGTATTTATGTGACTTACCAACAAAGTCGACCAAAACAGAAACAAAAGGAAAACCATTTAGTTTTCACAAATAAAAATCTGAAAAGTATGGCATGCATTTGATACACCCTAAGGAAAGACAGTGCAATCAACTGTCTTCAGAAGTAACATAATTATCACCCCTCAACTGAAAATGCCTACATGGAATAGGGGTTCGGTCTCCCGACCAATAATATGACCCTGATCCATCTCAGAAGGCAGCCACAAACATGTCACCAGAATGATCAGCAAGGGGTAATATGGGATCAAGTGTGAAAAAGTAAATAGTGGACTGCAGCGACTGCTCAGTTCACAGTTCACACAGCTTGCACGAGGACTGCAACACAAAGCTGAGGCCTCTGGAAAAACTTCAGGGGAAATCCCCAATCAATGCCCGTTTGATTCCACAACCCCAGTTGTATGAACTGAAAGCTCACACGCCCATTATCTCAGCAGATCACCTTCTATGATGGAGGAACAAAGTTATTCGTAATGGAGGTTAATGGTTGCCTGATTATTGCAAAACTTTGATCTTACAGGAGGCTTTACAGCCAGAGCTACATGGGTATGGTTTAGATCAAAGCATATCTTATACAGTCCAGAATAGTCCAGTAAAAGTCCAGACCTAAATCCAAATGGGAATCTGCAGCAAAACTAGTTAGACTTCCCAAACACACCTGCAACAGCAAAAGTTGGTTCTACACAGAATTGACTCATGGGGCTTAATACAAATCTATGTCACACTTTTTAGGTTTTTATTTTTTAAATATGTAACAACCATGTATTCTTAGGTGCTACTCGGTCTTGGTCTATCCCATAAATCCATCTATTGTCTATACCCCGTTTATCCTTGCAGGGTCGTTGAGGGGGGGCTGATGACTATCTGCAGCAGTCATTGGGCAAACTCCATGCAGAAAGGACCCAGGCCAGGATTCGAAGCTAGGATCTTCTTGCTGCAAAGCAACAGTGCTACCAACTGCCCCACCATGTAGTCCCCATCCCATAAAATCACAATAAAATAACCTGATGTTTGTGTTTGTAAGGTGACAAAATGAGAAAAAAGTTAAAGGTGTACAAATACTTTGCAAGGCACTGTCTGGTGTAAGTTAAATTTCACATTTAAATTACATTTTAAATCAACGTCTTGGGGGCCATGTCAGCTGATGCACACAGATGTTAGAAGCTATTTAAAAAGGAAACCATTTTCTACAACAAGCCACATCATCTCTACAAAACATGAACTGTAAAGCTCTGAAAGTCTGTTAGTAGTAGATCTTTTAAGTTCTTTAATTTTTAAGATGCATCTTGCATGATTCATTTTTGAACAACAGCCCTGTTTTATTCAACTGGATTGAAAATTTTAAGAAATTTTAAGAAAAGGCTTGCAATAATCAATTTTTATGTCTTCTTATATAAAAATAAATCTAGAAAGTTTAAATGTTGCAGCACCTTGTAATGTCATAGCAGTAACTTTTTTTCCACAGATTCTGCTTTTTTTCCTGCGTTTTTATTGAATACTTTGGTGGCATCGATTGTGAATAACCCAGAATGTCCATCCCCACTGGTTCCCACCACTCTGAAAGATTTAGCATCTTCGTCACTAAGCTATCAGTGCGGGCGTAAACAATAGTGAAAGTTGCCCAATTGGCCAAATATGTTACTGGGATGCAGAGTTTGAATGCATGGCAACTGAAATATCACAATATTGTGTCAAAGCAGTTCTTTGCTGTTGTGATATTGCAGACATTGATATTTCAATTGACCATGAAAGTAAGCACAGAATGCACACTTTCCATCCCATTTATCTTGCTTATTACAGGTTTTAGCACACCAAGAGAATCAGTTGATGGACTCTTCAGAAGAAGTCCAAGATTTTGTAAAGTTTGCAGTTCAAATTGCTGAAGATAATGTGTGTTTAGCCTTTAAAAATAAAAACAAATTGGTCCAGCAGTCAAATTTAAATGATTTTTTTTCCAAAATATGGCAGTATATTAAATTATTTAGCCCGCTCTTACCACAGTGGCCCATATCTGTTCATCCCTGCTTGATAGAAACCTTAACTAAACTCAAGCTTGCTTTCAACAGCCCAGCTCAGCAAGTTATCTATTAAACTACATCTTTAGATCACATTACAAAGCAAAGTTCCCTCCTCCAGCTCTCCAGACTGCCTCTTGTGCTGAGAGGAAACGCAGAGTAAAAAAGAGAATGAAACCCAGTGGCCTGTGCTGTAAGAAAAGGGACAAAAAGAAGGGGGGAGAACTAGATGAGACCTGGCAGCCGAGTGTCTCTGTAATGCTCTCCGCTGTGCCATTGGTCGAGCCCGATGCCCTCAAATGTCAGCTCTCTTCATGCAAACATTCCACTCCAGCCCAGAGGCTATTACCACAGAAACTAAGCCTGCTCAACAGCTGTGTTATTGCTGGACATAGGCCAAGGGGTGCTTGGTGGCAGGCAGGTGGGTGGGAAGGATAATATGGGCAATGCTCTTCTCAGGGATGAACAGAACTCCAAATAAAAACTGAAAGACAGGGCAGCTAAGAAAGAAATTGCTTTGTGCTCATTTGTCAGAAAGCAGAGCAGCAGAAACAGCTGAACTTTGACATCATGGCTTTCATCAGGATTATAACAGATTTAAAAGGCAAAGTTATTAAATGAGGCACACCTGACTCAACTGGCTTTAGTTCACTCTCAACGCTCCCACAGAGCCGGGCGTACTGCGAGTGTACTGTGAGCAGCGAGGGCCCACGCACTGTCCGCTGACGTCTGATATTTCATGGTCGAGCACAGGCGCATCGTTAGACCTGGGCTAAAGATGTTTTGTCAGCAGCTCCAGATAAAAGTCAGAGGCAAACTGAACTTATCCTTGGTTGATAATTGTGTTAAATATGTATCTTAAGTGTACATATTACCAATCACTGTTGATTTAATTATTTATAGTATTTAAGCGTGCTTAATTTTGTATATTGATTTTTTTATATCTATTTTTCTGAGCTGGGCCCACACATATTAGCTCTACAAAGTAGTGTACATCCCTGGCATCCTGAACAAAAATGATCCTTGACATGGGGACTGGAGCCTCCACCCTAACCTGATCTATCAGACCTGGAGCAGATTCAGCAGAGCAGTAGTGAATCTGTTCACTACATGGGAGAATGTGCAGTGTCAGCTTTGGTTCTCACTGAGTCCAAGAGACGATCCACCTTTAGGAGTGGACGCCTTTGCTCACAGTCTATGGCCAAAGATGCTTGTTTAGGCTTTTCCTTCAGTTCTGCTGATCCCGCTGCTCCAGTAGCGGTTAGGGAGGAACAGCTGTCAGTGATTCTTACAGCCCCCAAGAGCCCAGGAGCACCGTGGTTCCCGAACATGAGGTAGTTAGTATCAGGCCGCCATGGCAGCTTCTGTGGAGGGAGGATGCGTTTCTCCAGACGTAAGGGGCAATCAGAGACAGGCCAGACACTGATCTGTCTCTGGGGCTGGCTGCTGAATGGGAGCCCTTAGAGAGGCTCGGTGATAATTGGCTTCATCTTTCCCCTCATAACTGGGGTGGAAGCAATGTCTCATCTCCTCTGCCGTGTGGGCTCTCTCATGTCATGTGGCGCCCACAGCTGCACCACGCCGCTCAGGGTGAGATATTTCTGTTGTTCTTCGTCACTAAGGCTGAATGTCATCAAGCCTCCCAGTAGTCAGAGGACATTCCCCTCTGCTGTGGTGCTTGAGGCATGCGGGGGTTGTTACGCTACATCATTATGCGTGATCCAGCTGCTGATGCGTTCCCCTTCTATCATCCTGATGAGTTGTTGACCAACCCACAAGGTTTCATGACCCTAAAAACCCCCCAGGTCGAGCGAACCAAATTCCTTCATTTCACGTGTTCAAATTTATACATTTCCCACACTTTCTGCCACGGCGTCATTGGACGAGGAGGAGGACCTAATTTGCCTTGTAGCTTTGAAAAACAAAAGAAGATGGTATATAAGGCCACTTAATCCTGTTTATTCCTTTAGGGTTTAAACGAGAAATCCATCCTTACCTTCAGCCTTAAACTGAATAACATAAAAAATTCGGAATAACATTTTTAACAGCAGCCAGCGGGCAATTTTCTTCTCCCAGGGTATTCTAGCTGGTCTACTGACGATTGTGGGAGACGGAACTGGTCATTGACATTCCAGAACAATGAAAATGCCAACAAGAGATACAAAGTAATTGCCAATTTATATTTTAGCCCTTTTTAAAAAAGGCAATTTAACCATAAAAAAGATATTTGCAAGGCATGTGCGTAGCGGTAGAGTGCAACCCATACATGGAGACATCAAAGCAGCTGTCCCGGGTTTTAGTCCCGACCCCGAGGCCTGTGCTGCATGTCTTCCCCTGCTCTACACCCCAATTCCTGTCTGCGAAATTTTGAAAAATAACAAAAATGAAGGCCACCAGTCCCCCAAAGGTAATAAAAAAAAAAGAATAACAAACAAAAAAGACATTTGGTGTTAGAGGAGGACTGGATTTTTTTTAGCGCTTTCTGGGTTAGCTTGATTTTTTAACTAGGTGCAGTTTGGCTCTGGATGTTCTGCTCTTGGTAGAAATCTCTAGACCGAGAAGGCTACATAGAACTGGATAGGCTTCGAAAATCATTAATTAAAGAGACAATAAACCCAAGGGGTGATCTTAAGCTAATGATCACAATGACGCCAACATAGGATCACATATAAATCAGCTGATGAACCAACGCATTAATATAATCGACCAGGGACAAAAAGCACAACTGAGAGGCATGACTAGCCACTGGTATCAAGGTGTATCAACATTTTGAGGTTACAGTTTTAAGATTGCTAAAATTCTGTCATATTGTTCCTACAGTTCAAGTTTAAGGGTATGAATATTTGCAAGGCACTGTATCTTTATAAATTTGGGCTGATTGCTATGGTGTAGGATTTTGTGGATTAAGAGTTTCTAAAAAGTTGTGCTACATTTTACACAGCATCACAACGTTGGAAATATGGAACCAAGAGCACTTGTCTCCCACAGTCTCCAGCAGCTCATCGTGTTCCTCAGAAAGATAAAAAGATGAAATGAAATGAGTCTGCAGCATCTGGCAACAAGATCTGTCTGTGGACTTGGCTGAATCACTAATTTGTTTGTCAGCAGGCCAGCCTGTAAACAACTAAGACCCCCCCGACACATTTCCACTGAAATGTGGCCAAGAATGTGAGCAAGTAAATGATCTTTGTGACTTGGCTAACACTCTGCATTCAGTGTTTAGAGTTGCAACTGCAACAAAATCACCCACTTTTACTAAATATTTCACCAAAAACATTACAAAAATGTAAACAGATTGTTCCTTTCTAAATTACCATAATCTTCACATTACAATAATTTACCACTGAACCAATGAAACACACTTAGACCCGGTTCCTCAGGGTATACTTAGGATTGGACTACAACCGTCATACTCTTTAATCCCTTGCTTCAGGGTCCCAAGATCTGAGCCAAAGAACCAACCAGTTGAATTTTTTTTACTCGAAGCCTTAGACCAAAACAAGGTAGCTGTAGAGCTATCCTCTGATACGGTTTAAGAGAAAACAAAGAAGAAGGAATACAACATAGGGGATGTTCATTGTAAGCAGGTCATGGCGTCAAAGGTAAACATCACAAAGTGGGTCCATATTAGGACTAAACTGTCCAGCTAAAAGGCCTCAAGGCTATGACGCTACACAGAACGAACATTAAGGGACCCCTCATTGTTTGGTTCTTTTCAGGATAACAATCCCAATCTACTAAAAATTAATTCCTATGAATTTCAACAAACAAATGTGGAAAAACAGTGACTGGACTAGAATATATAATGAAAGCGATTAGATTTGCCAAAGTGTAAATATCGCTCAGACCATCTTAGTCACGGATGTGAGGCTTTGCTAATATTTTCCATCAGATTGTGAAACAATCAACCATCAAGGACAAAATATTGACACATATTTAAACACAAAAGAAAGCGTTTTTTTTCAGCTTTTAGTGTATGACAATAAAGTGGATAAATGTTTCCTGTGTTAGGTCAGTTAGGATTACCAAAAATATTTCTATTTGCTAAATGCCAGAACAATGAGAATTCTTTTGAGAACTTTTTATTACTTTCTTCATATTAAAAGGAAATTACATACAGGCTTCATGAGCTTCTGAGCGTAATTGAAATGGAGGCACAAATGTTCAAGGGAACCCCTCAAACACACTGCCTCAATGGGCAACATAAAAACATCTAAAGAAATAAGTCAATATCAGGACGAGAATTGTAGACCTCCACCGGTCTGGTTTATGACTGGGTAACGTTTTCTGATGCTTCAAGGTGCTACACCCAACTTTTCAGACACTGATACACAAGTATAAGCAGGATGGGAATGTGCAGTGATCATACCGTTAAGGAAGGAGACAGGTTCTGTGTCGAAGAGATTAATGTGTTTTGTAGAACATAAGCGAAATACCCTGTGAGGATGCTAGCTGAAGCTGATAATAGAGTCAAAGAATATTAAGTGGAAATGAAGCAACATTTCAATATATCAGTCAGGAAGATAAAGCTGGGGCAGATATTGATTTTCCAAAATGACAATGACCCTGATCAAAACTCAAAATTAAAAAACGGTGTATGAGTGAGCAAGGCGAAAACCTGACTCATTCCGTGAAGAGGAATTGGCAAAGATTCCAGCAAATGATCATAAAGGCTTGTGAAAGGAAACCCAAATGTTTTAAACTGTACGACTCAGGTCAAAGACAATTCCACCACATACTAAAAACGCATGAATTTGAAGCAATAAAATCATTTTGGCATTTAACAAATAAAAATAATTTGGATAATCCTAACTGGCCTATAACAAGGAAAGTATAGTCTGGTGTAATGTCAGACAGCAAGAAAAGAAAACGGTTTTGTATCTTATACAGTGTGTGGAAAGGTCTGGTTTCAAACATGCAAAACTAATGTGGAAATTGTAACACGACCTTTACAAAATGACTTGGTACTTTTTAAACTATTTACATTGTTCTTTAAAATTCAAGTTAATACCTTTTAATTATAACCTACTGTACCTCCCACCAGTCTTGTATAACAATGTCCTGTGGCTGAAACCTGAGCCCTTTTAGCAAAACTCAAAGCTGCTTTGGTTCTCACCGATCTGGTTGTACATCTTAAATGCAATGTCAAACTGCAGGATAACCAACATAAACTGGAACCAGGGGCTCATCTCGTTGTTGGGCATAGGAATATGCGCAGCGAACACGATGTTGTTAGCTTCAATCCTCTTTGCCATGGCCTCATCAAAGGTCCGGATTTTGTCACACTGGTTAGGACCCCAAGGCATGAACCACTTGGTTTCTTGTCGGTGCTTGATTGTGTCCACACACTTTGTCGCCAGGTATTCAACAGCACTGGTTGGGCTGGGAGCTGTGAGACATATGTTGGGGAGAAGAATTAGGAATTAGGATTAATGTTACAGTAAAATACTTCAGTAAAGTGCTTCAGTGCCCTGCTGAGATCATGCTTCATGCTGAAACTAACAAACTACACAAAACGTTTGAATGAATCAGTAAATTAACAAAGTTAGGACTGAAGAGTTCAAACATTTTCCAAATAACTTTTAGAAATCTTTCCGTGCTTTCAAACCAAACCTTTTAACACTTTGTACTGTGTCAGAGTCCAGTTTCTGAAGCGGATCACGTCGGTGTGAACCTGTCCCAGACCCCTAAATGGACCAGAGAACCGTACCCCGCCACTGTTACAATTACCGGTCTTGGCATGGTTTATCCGGACCCTTGAGCAGTTCGCTTGCAGTTTGAATGTGTGCCGTTCCGAGCGTACCATACAATGTGACGTATAAGCAGGGCATTTGATGAGAAGAACAACAAAAAAGGAGTCCGAATGAAAGAGTTTTTATTAGATCTCCTGGGATTACGTGGAGTAGCGAAGGGTGCGGGCGCACAATTACAAGACAGAAAGCTCTGCTCACAATGGGGTAATAATGCCCCTATTAACTAGTCCCTATTCAGTGCAGTTTGGCATGGCTCTACTCACTTTTTAGGCTTTTCCATTTGTAATGGAACTGTTACTATTTTAGTACCTGGTTGGATATGGTTCCAAGTGGGCCGAGTCAGGCTGAAAACATAACATCATAACACTGTCAAACACTGATTAGGTAGGGGGCGGCATCACTCAGGGTTTCCGCTACATGTAATTGATCGTGGCGCATCGCCACGGCAATATAAAAGCCTGCCTGCCTGCCTGCCCTGTACCGGGCCAGAGTGTTTCATGTAGCCGCTCGCAGTCTTCTCTAGGTTCTCATTTCACTCCGAGTCAATTAGAGGAGGTACTAATGGAAAGGGGCCTTAAGAGGCAAGTGGGGGGTCGCTAAACACGCAGAGGCACCACTTGAAGCATTTATGCATTGAGATTTATGAGCTTCACAAGAAGCAGCTAGTTGCTACTCAAATGACATCACTAGCACCCCCCCAAAAAGTTGAGTTCCTGCTGTGAGAGCCCAAGATGGGATGTGAATGGCATCGTAGGTCAAAGTCCAGGTGTAACCTCAAATTGAAGGAAGTTCTATAGCCTTGTTTCCTGAGATCTGAATGCAATGGCTAAACATATTTACCCAAATTCATACAAAACCTTTTTCTTCACAGAACAGTTGGTAACCCTCTCAAGGCTGTCTCTACCTTTCAGAAGTCAACCACTAGTCAGCCATGTCCTGTGTTAGGAATAACCTTGCTTACTACTACTTATAGATGAGCTTTCACACACAAACCAGAATGATAAAGTATAAATGCTAATGTTTTCACTTTTCTTAGGATAGGATAATAATCCTCAGTGACATACAAACCAGAGACCAGAGGGAGTACCAGAGATAAAAACCATGTGTGACCTTCTTTTGAGGCTGTTTCGTCACTTCAATCACCGAGTGGACTAAGGACGGGAGCCATCAGCGCTGATCTCTGTAACCATTCCTTTGCCTTGTTTAGAATAAAAGTGTTGAGAGTATGGAACAGTTTGAGAGTCATTACTTTTAAGAGAAAGCGATTGTAAACAGTGGTGATGCTTCAGGGGAAAAAGAGAATTCGGGGGAGATCCGAGGCGTCTGACCGCCAACGGACAGCTCGGACACCTGTGACAAGTTCTGCTTAAAAAAAAAAATGAAGCCAGCAAAGCAGAACCACTGAGTGTTAGCGGCACCGTTTGTCATACACTCACCAACTTACACCTACTCACCAACTCAGATACGTCATTTGGTGCCATAGAGGTGCAACAATAGCAAATGGACCCCACAATCTCGGGTCTTGCATAAATCACACTAAGACAGAAAGCAGGACTCAGGACTGTCTGTTTGTCAGAGGGACCAAAACCTGTAAATAAGCTAAATCCAGTTGGTTCCACTATGTAGGAATATTTGACAGTGCATGAGATGTTTAACAATTAAACTGCCTTTCTACGCTTCGGTACTGAAGCATACGTAAAATGATCACCAGTTAACCTAGTCTGACACTAATTTTACGTACATGTGGAGAAAATCCATGTCATGAGCATCAAAACTCAAATACCACCTCTACTACATGTTCTACTGCTTAACATAGGCACAACATAAATGTCAACCCAATTTCGGTAACCCCAAAGACCCAATAGCAATAATAATAATATTACCTTATCTCATGCTATACTACACAGGTGCTCTGTCTCTAATGATGAGGATTCACTTATCTTAGCATGTCCAACGTTTGGAGTGAATGACATGGCAGAGGAGTTGGATCTATTTTCTGATTAAATCAGAAAATAGATCCAATAGATAGAGCCACAATCATCTGTCCACTTGGGGGCACTTGTAGACTGTGAATAGTGTTCAACTTTCAACCCCAGACGGTCAACCCTCCCATGGCCATCATCTCATTGACTGTAACACTCTCCTTGAACTTCAGCATCTTGATCAACTAAATCCATGTTAGGTATGAGAATAAAGGATTGTGAAAATCCAAGTATTTTGCTAAATGTATCATTGGCAAGTAGAGACTGGATTGATGACACCTGAAATATTATATCCCACCAAATATTGCATCCAAGTGTTTTTTTGGCAGCAGTAATGACTTATTATCGTGCAGTTCTAGCAAACAGGGAACAAACCATCTTACCAAATCAAACCAATACAGATACACCAAACCATCATTTTAACTTATTAATTGCAGCCCTCAAACTGGCAAACTATTTTTAAAGACATAGCATGTTTTTGTAGTTGGATTGTAGAAGCTAAACATATTTCCATTTACCAAATTAATAGTTTTTCAGCATTTGCTTCAACTGGACAGAAAAATTCTGTTATAATTACGAAAATCAGATCAGGGTCCCAAATAAATGGTTGTTATATCATCGGTAGTAGGGCTGCACAATATTAGGAAAATTTGTGAATTTTGAGATAACCCACATGACATGACAATAATTAAAAAGTGTTTCTTATGGACTTGACCGCCTCCTTACCCCTAAAACATAGGAAGTCCTAATGCATGTTACTTATGTTGAAAAAACATAGGTCATTATAATTATAATGACCTGAGGGCTGAAGCTAATGATCATTAAAGTAATCAAGTATTCTGAGTAATCTCATAAAAAAAATAAGAGCATTCTGCAGATTTTTCTTTTAATTTAAATTTTATTTTATGAATAATAGAAATGCAAGAAAGTGAAGGTGCAAGTAAACAAACAACTCACTTCCTTAAAAAGAAAATTCACATTTTATTGCTTTAAATGCAGTAACATAGCATGTCTTTAGTGCACACATGAACATTTTTAGCAGAAGATTCCAACATCAACATGTCAAATGCTCAGTGCTTTCTGGTTGACTTATCAACACAGTTTCACTGTAGTGAAAATGGTTGCAAACAAAAAAGTGCATAAAGTGTCACTTGCATATTGCATTCTAGATCATTAGAGATTTTTTTTTAATCAAAAAGTTATTGTCATTAAATGTTTTTACTGTTGTTTTGTGGTCCTTTGAGACATATAAATGCAATTCATAATTATATTTATTATTAGCTCAAACTCCATGGCTTTGATCCTTATCTTTCCCCTTACGGCCGCTCTGCTCTCCGTCACTCTCCATGGTGACAGCCAAAAGCAAACATAAATTCCTCCATTTAAATAAGGCGGTTCAGACCACTTTTGCTCCTGTTATCCATTGCACAAGCAATATATCGTGAGCAACACACCCAGTTACTGCACGTGCATTTTTCTTTTGGAGCAAGCAATTTAGCGCTCCTTTATTATAATCTCTGAAAATCTGGCCAATTGCATATAGTGATACTGCGATATATTGAGCAGCCCTAATTGGTATCAATACCTCTTGCCAGCATACTGTCTGACTTGATATCAGCTCCGCCCCTTTCAAGACAAGTCTTAATATCAAAACTTGTTATGTTTAAAAGTATATATTATAGGCCATGTACATTATTTGTAACAAATCTAGGTTTTCACCCTTTATAATCATCCTGCCCTGTGCTACAGTGGGATTTCACTGTATATACTACCAGTGTTCTTCTCAATATAGTTACAGAGGCTGATTTCATTAGTAAACCTAATGGGTAGCTCCCCGTAACAGTCCTTCAGCAGAGCCCGCGCAGCCGGGGCCTCAGGCCGGCTGGGTGACGGTACGTAGAAAGCATAGTCCTAGATCCCAGACCACAGGTCACCACCAACCTGTCTGCGTTTCTAACAGATTTTCCCCGCTCAGCGACACACCCACTGAGAAGGCAACTCTGGTAATTGGCAGCTCCATAGTCAGAAACGTGGCACAAGAGACACCAGCGACCATAGTCAAATGTCTTCCAGGGGCCAGAACGGGCGACATCAATTCCTACCTGAAACTGCTGGCTAAGGATAAGCGTAAATACAGTAAGATTGTTATTCACGCTGGCGGAAATGACACCCGGTTACGTCAATCGGAGGTCACCAAAGTTAGTGTTGCTTCGGTGTGTAAGTTTGTTAAAATAATGTCGGCATGTTTAGCCGCATACTGTCATTCAACCGCTGGCTGTCTAGGTGGTGTCCAGAAAACGATGTGGGCTACATTGATAACTGGCGAACATTTTGGGGGAAAACCTGGTCTGATCCGGAGAGACGGCATCCATCCCACTTTGGATGGAGCAGCTCTTCTTTCTAGGAATCTGGCCAAATTTTATTAGTTCTCCAAAACTCTGACAACCCAGGGTTCAGACCAGGAAGCAGGGTTCGTAGTTTAATAACACTCCTCTCTGCAGCTTCTGTACTGCTACCCACCCATTTTACCCTATTAAGACAGTGTCTCGCCAGGGGACGGAAGTGGGGGCCAAAATTTACTAGATTTAAAAGTTATCTAAAAAGGAGGAAAATCAGGAAAATCCCCTCATAAAAATAAACAAATTCAGACTAAACGAAAAAAATAAAACAATTAAATGTGGCTTACTGAACATAAGATCTCTCTCTTAATTGCAAAGACTTTGCTAGTTAGTGACCTGATTTTGTGACAATCAGATTGATTTATTTTGCCTCACAGAAACCTGGCCTGCAGGAAAGAGGATTATGGTTCCATATAATGAGTCAACTCCTACTAATTATTTTTAAATTTTCACATTCCTCCTCGAAATACTGGGTAGAGGAGGAGGAGTAGCAACCATCTTCAAGTCCGATTTTAATTTGATTAGTCCCAGACCAATCAATAGCTACAACTCTTTTGAATATTTAATCTTTGTTTCCTCATCCAAATTGCAAAGCACTAAAACCACTTCTGTTTGGTTGTTATTGTACGTCTACCAGCCCTTTACTCTCAATTTTTAGATCATTTTTCAGACCTTTTGTCTGATATTAGTGTTAAATACAGTAGAGAGTTATTATAGTGGGGTGATTTTAACATTCATGTTGACACTGAAAGTGATAGCTTAAATATAGCCTTTAAAACTTATCTTGGGGACTCAATTGGCTTTGCTCAAAAACATTACACATTATCTTTTTGGTTCATAACCCTGTCCCCTGTCTGACCATTTTTTAATAACCTTTGAGTTTATTTAACAGAGTACTCCACCCTGAAAGAAATTTCATTATAGTAGATCATTATCAGACGATGCGTTTAACAACCTTAAAGAATCTTTTCCACTTTTAATTTCCTCATTATCACAGAAAAACAGTGGAGGGCCATTAATTTTGTTTCTTCCCCTTCACAAAATTGATTCTCTTGTTCATAGTGTTTACTTCATCATTGCATACTTCATGATTGCATTAAGACAATGCAGCCCCCTTGAAAAAGAGGTAATTATTCATAGGAGGCTAGCTCCCTGGTTTAAATTCAGAGCTGCGTACTTTAAAGCACAATGTTAGAAAATTGGAGATAAATGGCGCTCTACACACCTAGAGGATTCTACTTATTCTGGAAAAATAGCCTACTGTTGTATAAAAACGGACACTTCACCAAGCTAGAACAGCTTATTTCTCATCATTAATAGAAGAGAACAAGAATAATCCTAGTTTCTCTTTAGTACAGTTGCTAACCTTACACAGAGTCATAGCTCTGTTGAGCCATCCATTCCCTTAGCTCTCAGCAGTCATGAATTTTATGGGATTCTTCTTAAATAAAATTGATTCTATTTAAAATAAAATCTTTGACATACTCCCGAAGATGATTACTTCATCCTCAGCAAGTGAGACAACATTGGAAGTAACTGTATAACTTGATCTGTCTTTGGACTGTTTTGATCCTGTGGAGCTTCCTGAGTTATCAGAAATATTAGCTTTATCTAAACCTTCAACTTGTATGTTAGACCCAATCCTAACCAAATTATTTAACCCCGACCATCCCGGTACCGGGATGCTAAAGCCCCGCCCACTTTCCTCCGGCTGTAAAAGTGGTTAAAACACGGTTAGGTTTTTATTTTTCTAAATTCTTTTGGTTTTACAGCACTTTAAAAACACAGGAAGTTGTTTTAAGGTCCTACCGGAAGAGGCGTTTCTTTCGGGAAAATGCTTCCATACACAGACATAGTATGGTGCGCCCTCACTTGACCTGTATGTATGGAAACTACAGACCCTCACCTTTCGAACGAGGTATGTCACGTGTTTGCCCGACGTTTTCCTGTGGCATAATTTCCGTGCGCAACAGAGGTTATAAAATCGGCATTCTCAAGTCAGCTTGTTGTTCTGCTTCGGCTGTGTTTTTTTTGTTGCATTTCTTTTTTATATATATATTATATACACCATTATATTTATAATGGCACAGAAGAGGTAGATGACCGCTCTGGAAGCGATGGAGGAAATTAACAGGTTGAGCAATATTGACATAGTGGATTCTTCAGATACAACTGTGGATTTTGATGAGAAAGAAGATGAGCAACTTCTTCTCATTGACCCGATTCATGAGTAAGTAATACCGTTACTTTTTATTTCAAGCGTCTTTATATTACATGGCTGTTATGGCATATTTATTTTAGTTTTGTAACCAGAAAACCTAGCAATGACCCTGCGTCCTTCCCCCCACTCCAGCACAACAAAGAAATACATACCTGTCCTGTATGGTGACTGGTTGAAGGCTTCTTATAAATCTGTTTCATTATTTACACTTTACCAATTACTCTGTTTTATAACATTGCTATTTTGTGTTATTTGCTATTTTTGGAGTACAATAGCAAATAATGTCTCATCTTGTAAACAGAAAACTATGAACTAATCTATTTCTATATTTTTACAGCCAGGAGGACACAGGGCCATCCGGCACAGCAAAAACCCTGCATCCCACCGCTTCAGTTGAGGCTTTCTCTTCTTCTTCGAGGTGAGAAATCTATTCTGCAAACCATTGTGTTTACAAAAGAAACAATCTGTCATCACAGTGTTCGCATTGTGTTCATAGGCCTATTATAAGTCATTGTTAGATGAGACTTAATTTTTAGCTTGCCATTTAGATAAACAGAGTCAAAGTTAGTCTTCAACATATATCTTTCTGTCTCCCCAGTGAAAATGGTGCAGAAGAAGATGAGATTTATCAGCCACCTGCCTGTCAGCTACAGTCCGCCTCAAGACCCGTGAAGCGCAAGGTTGCATCTGCCACAAAAAAAAGTAGCACTGCAACCTGGCCAGTCTCCAGACGGGCGAGTAGGGCTGGCCCTCCACCTAACTGTTTTTTCAAAATTTGTTTACTCTGTTTTTTAAAAGATAATTGTTTTTCGTTTACATTTCATTAGAATGTTTTCTATTGAAAATTATTGTTTTCAATAAAACCTCTGTTTGGTTTCAATGTAATTCCGCTTGTTTTCTATTCATTATATTGATATTATGCTCTGCACAATGGTACATTTTGATGATACACAGGGTAAATGTCATGACCAAAGGTTATGTCATATGCAGGAGTCCTACAATGGAAATCAGGCAGCATAGGATAAATTTTCACTGTTACGCTGATGATACTCAGCTTTACGTATCCATAAATCCTGATGAGCCCAACCAGTTAGACTACAAGCATGTCTTGAAGACATAAAAACTTGGATGACTTTAAAGTTTTGCTGTCTTCTACAAATTCAGACAAGACAGAAGTTGTCGTTTTTGGACGGGAGTCTTTAAAAAAGAAACTGCTTAGTCAATCACTTAACCTGGATGGCATTAAATTGACCTCCGGAAATAAAGTAAAAAACCTTGGTGTTATTTTTGGACCAAGGACATGTCATTTAAATCCCATATTAAACAGGTTTTTCGTGAGGATTTCCTTCCGTTCATCTCCGGAACATTGCCAAAATTTAGAAATATCCTATCCAGGAGTGACGGCTGAACAAAACTAGTCCATGCATTTGTTACTTCAAGGCTGGACTATTGTAATTCTTTCTAACTATCAGGATGTCCACAAAATGCAGTTAAAAGCCTTCAGCAAGAGTTCTGATGAAAATCAAAAAGAGAGATCATATGTTTTTTCTCCTATTTTAAGCTTTTCCCTTTCATTGCTCCTGTTAAATCCAGAATAGGATTTAAAAATTCTCCTCCTCACATATAAAGCCCTTAATGATTTAGCTCCATCATACATCAGAGATCTGATTGTTCCATACGTTCCTAACAAAGCACTTCGTTCTCAGACTGCAGGTTTACTGGTGGTTCCTAGAGTCTCTAGAAGTAAAATGGGAGGCAGATCCTTTAGTTATCAGGCTCCTCTCCTGTGGAACCAGCGCCCAGTTTTAGTCCGTGAGCCAGACACCCTGTCTACTTTTAAGGCTAGACTTAAAACTTTCCTTTTTGATAAAGCTTATAGTTAGAGTGGCTTAGGTTATCCTGAGCTATCTCTGTAGTTATGCTGCTATAGGCTTAGGCTGCTGGAGGACATAATGACCACTTTCACTCTCTCTGTTACATTCTCATACTACTCTCCAATTTTGCATTATTTGCTGTTATTTCAGCTTTTAACTTTGTTCTCTCTCTTTTCTCTTCCTAGAAGCTACACCTGGCCTGACTCTGTGTCTACCTGTGACACCTTTCTGGAGAGCGGCATTGTCCAAGCTTCTACTGGCAACAATTTAATGCTCACCTTCTACAGATGATCCACTTGGCCCTGTCTTTCAGTGTTTAACCCTTTCTCTCTCCTAGACATAGCTTCTGGCTGAGCTTTTACTGTAACTAACTATGTGCTCTCTTTCAGACTCTAAACTTGAAAACTGGCTCATAGTTTATCTGTTCTTTCTTTCTAGATGAAACGACTAAAAGGAGCTACATCCATTAACATTTACTTTTCCTTCCCATAAAAAGTACTTCTGGATCAGTGCTTCTGTGTTCTCTTTGTGTCTCTGTTCTGTTCTCTCTAACCCCCAGTCGGTCGTGGCAGATGGCCGCTCACACTGAGCCTGGTTCTGCTGGAGGTTTCTTCCTGTTAAAAGGGAGTTTTTCCTCTCCACTGTCACTACATGCATGCTCAGTATGAGGGATTGCTGCAAAGTCAACCCCAGGAAGGGTGACTGCTACAAATCACTGACTGGATGCAATCTGCTGGGTTTCCTTAGATAGAAAAACTTTTTATCCAATTTGAATAAATAACTGAATCTGACTGCACTGTTCAATGATTAGGATTAATTGGAATGTATGTACCTGAGTTTTGGGAAGTGCCTTGAGACAACATGTGTTGTGAATTGGCCCTATATAAATAAACTGAATTGAATTGAACCTGCTGAAAGCATTGCTAACAGCCCACTGCATATGGCTCAATTCTGAGTTGCATATACAGGTAACATATCTAAGCATTCAGGTCAGATTTTAAGTAGCTAAGAACACTCATGTCTGGTTCTAGCAGAGCCATGTCAGTGGAAGGTTTGATCAAGGTCTAGGGGATAAAAAAAAGTTTATATCAAAGTTCTAAACATGACACTGTCAACAAGGCAGCAATCACCTCCATGGAGGCAAACCAAGTCTGATTATACTAGTCAGGGTTAAATATGAAGACCTAGTGAGCCTGTGAGTCCAGCAGCCCACCATCTTCTCCAGTCACCACTGCAGCAGGTCCCCAATAATGGCCATCCCCTCAGCTCGCTTGACCCCATGCTGTGCTGACGGGTTTGTCAGGAAACAAGTGGAGAAAAAACCCTTTCTTCTCAATTACCCCCGCAGCCCCAAGCTACCGAGCAAACACAAAGGAATCTGGCTTCATTAAAACCATCTCAGCCAGGAAAGAGCCAAACAAGCTAATTTATCAGCAAAGTACTGGGCTAAGAAGGACTATAGGGAGGGAGACAGACTCTGGATGTTCCCAGATTCAGCCTACAAAAGATCTGGGCACCTGTAGCAAGAGCTCAACCTCTTACTGTGTGCCTCAGTATGAATGTGTGTCCGTGTAGAAGAGAAAAACTGAGTGTGGGAGGCTGGATTTGAGAAAACCTGACAGCAACTCCTATTCAGACCTGAAGGCAAAATCTGAGCTTGTGGGAGTAAAGGGAAGATAGAGATGCTGAGATGCAGCAGACAGAACAGAAATACAGGAGGAATCCGGGGGGGTGGGGGGGGGGGGGGGGGGGGGGGGTAATGGGTGGTCAGTGTATAAAGAAAGAGAGGAGAGAACCACTGAGTTTGGATCACCAGCAAACACAGCACCACTGACTGTGTCCCTGTCTCATAATGGTTAGCTTTTTTTACATTTTGTATTTAACAAATCATTGACAAGTTTAAAGATGTAATTTTTTTCTATAGTTATTCTAAAAGGCTTTCCACAGAGGGAATAACAAATATCAGAGAGGATATTCATTGATCTCCTTCTTCTTATGCAAACAGTGATCTGGGTCTGGTATTCATGTTTGTCTTCTATTGACACAGGTAGTAAGAGGTTTGTTCTAACTACTACAGTCTAATGGAACAGAAAAGTGCAGATATTACTGACAACATCTAATAACTTAACATTTCCAGACAATGAAGCTTCATTTGTGAAACTTTATTAAACTCTCACGAACTGCAATGTTACATATAGGGCTGAACCATATTAGAAAATCTGCTACAGGGATTTTACTGTTAATACTGTGATAACTACAACAGTTGTGATGTATATATGTTTCCCTTCTTCCTCTATTTTTCTTCTGTGCTTCCAACACTATGACTTTTAGCATCTTGGGCACTATTATCTGTATTATCTGTGGGCATCTACTGCTATGAGACTTCATCCAGCAGGATGCATGCATGGCGATTTTGCTTTGGCATGCAAAATGTGCCTTCATAACACTGGAAAAAAATTGGCTAGCAATTATTCCACTCCAAACAGTAATGACTAAACATGATTAATGTGCACACCAGTATCCTAATGACGATACATTTGCTTTATATTGTGCAGTCCTAGTTACGTCTGTTAAAATACTGATTTTTTAATAGCATTCAAACATGACAATGGCAAGTCTATAGGTTCTTAACCAGATGTTAAAGAGCCATGTGTAAGCCGCCACAGAAAAAAGGCTAATGCTCACTGATCTGCAAGAAGTTACTGTGTGCATTAAATGTTTTTTGAGGTCAGACACGAGCAGAAATAATTCATTTAACTTAAATTCGGACTCTGTTAACATAGCTTTCAGACTATGAAGGTTTTCCTTTGCATGTGTACAAGTTGCACATCTGTCAATGCCCCAGTCAAACACAGGGCCCAGAGCAGCTGCAAAGTTTGCTTTTACCTTAGACCAGCCCTGGTGTTTAAAAGCAGAGCGATGAAGTAGGCTATGATGTCCTCAAGTCTGAGTCACACACTCTTTCCTTTTTTTTGCTGTATTTCAGTGGATGAGCACTATTTAGTGGGCCTTGCATGTGGCGCTTTACCCACCGCATGCCTCGGATGCCCTGTTCAGAGCACCGGACACACACTTCAACCACTGGACTGATATTATTGGAGTTGTTTAAATCTAGGGATAGAAATTATACCTAAAAGAATGAACAAAGTCAATGAATTAACAGATATGGTGAACTTTAGGCTGTCTGTGTGATCGCTAGTTATATTATGACACTTTTCCATTGCAGGGACTTTCAGCCATTGTCTGGGATTCTAAAAGCCTTCTGCACGTTCTGAAACAATTTAACCCGAGTATTTTCAATTTCTCGGGTCCAGACTTTTCCAGATAAAAGGTCCTGTTTGGGGAAGATGGGGGGACTTTCAGATTACTCCAGGATTGTTTAGGGTCAAGGTTATTGGTGGACCCTTTCTTGCAGTGTTCTGACAAACGCCCATCCGCCATATTTAAAACCTGCATGTTGTTGTTTTCTACTTTATCCGAGATTCATACTAAGGTACACTTTTACAATTAAAGTGTGTCACAACACCACAAGCAAAAAAAGCCAGTTGTGCTTTCTCCATCTTGTTTTATGAACATATAGCAGGATACGGGCTTCTAGGACAGGCTTTGTTTGTTTGGCCTTTGGTTTCCAATTCGTGCCACCTGCTGGGCTGGAGGTGTAGTGCAGTTTTCTTCAAAACTTTCCCCAGACATTTGACTGATTTAAATACATTTTCCATGTCCCTTTAGAGCAGTGCAAACAAAAAGCACACAACTTATCCTAGATTCCTCTTGTCTGGTTAAAGAAAAATCCCAGGTATTAACTCCTTCCACAGTACTTTGTCATGATTTCTTCTTAGGTGATCGCTGGGTAACTTAAGAAGAGCACCCAGTGACTGTTACATTGCTACATACAGGCATGGCATAGCTACTTTAACATTTTAAGACATTTAATTTTATTTTTTATTATGAATGAACACATTTCTAGAACAGATGTCATGTTCATAAGGCACATTTAGGAAAAAACTACCAAGATGGTTTAAGAAAAACTGTAAATAAGACTTAAAAACCTAGAAGCTGATGTGTAACTATCAATCTGTTGTATTTGGGAAAATATAAATAAATCAAAACACTTGTCTGGGTATGGCACAAATACTGGCTCTAAGCCCAGGGGCCCACATCCTGCTAAATCCGGCCCTACCTCCAGTTGTAGCATGCAGCAAACACCTTGATAGGCAGCAGTGATTTTAGCTGAGGTGCCCTCCACCAGCATTTATAGCTACAAGTTACAACAGGTCGGCTCTTATTTCTGTGAAAAGGTTTTTTGTTAAAAGTTGGGTCTACAACCCACAACTCAACTTTAAACTCCGCTTTTTTCTCAATTTTCCCGTCCGTGTTTCAGCAGGCGCGAGCATTAGCTAAGCAGCAGATAAAGTGAAGGATGAAGGAGGAAAACTTACCAATTAACCCGCCGACCATGAAGGCGAGCGCCTGGAACAAAAGCAGAGTAACTCCCACTATCACCAACTTTTTGGTGCTCATATTCTCGATGATAGCCCCCGTCATTGTGAAAAAACGTTTCGTTTAAGAAAAAAAACCCGAGCTAAAAACAAATATCACTGTGTTGAAAAAGGGGGAGAAAACGCTGCATCCGCGACAAGCAGGAAAGACGAGCTGAGCTTAGCTGGGCCCCTCCACCGCTCTGCTCCTGCCTTTCAACTTAGAAGGAGGAGAAAAAGGCAGGAATCACATGACCGAAAAGCGCCGTGCTTTATCCCCAAACAGCCAACACACACTAGACCGGGGGGATGATCTGTGGAGCGCCACCGCATTGCAATAGACGCTAGAAATGCAGGTTACGGCGCTGCCAGATGCCTGGAATAGCGCCCCTGTTGTGCGAGGACAGCCTGCGGGGCTATTTAAAGGAAGGTTTCAGGGGTCCCATCCCACCTACACTGTTAAATAGTCGACATTGCACTCTCCATGGACATCTGCTCTTAAAGCACTTGAATAAGGATGGCCTTTTTCTATGTTTAATTCCAGTATTATGAGTTCCTCGTCAATCGAGTTTGTAAACAAAACTTCTTTAAATTATTTGCTTGATTTGTTTTAATCTATTTTTTTTACAGATTTAGAATCATACAGAATAATCTGTCTTTTGTCCGTTCACATTCTTTTTTGTTTTAACAACTAAAATACAGGTGCATCGCAATAAAATATTTAAAGGTTTAATTAATTTATGGAATTTAATTCAAAAAGGGAATCTCGTATATTATAGAGATTCATACAGCCAGATGGGTCTATTTCAAACGTGTATTTTTTTATGGAAATAGTCTACAGCAAATGAAAACCCCAAATTCAGCTTCTCAGAAAATTAGAATATTAAAACTAACCAATGAAAAAGGATTTCTCATTACAGGAATGTGGAACCAATGAACAAAACTGTCCATTTACTCTACAGTATATGCACTCGGTACTTGGCAGGACTCTTTTTGCATATATTACTGCATCAATGCAGCATGCCATGGAGGTTATCATCCTGAATAGGCATTGATACTTTTGGAATTGTGAGCAGGACCTGCGTGGAACAGAAAAAAAAGCATATTCATAAATCTTGTCAGCAGTGGAAAGCTTAAAGTGTGCTACAAACTTCCTGGTGGACAGCGTTACTGAATTTTTACTTCATAAATCACTGTAGGTGTAAACTTCACACTGGTCACTAATCAACTTGTATTCTGTGCCTCTCCACTCTCTTCTGGGACCATGATGTCAAATAAAATGCAGAATGTACTCTCATTTGCAAAGAGGACTTTGGACCACTAATCAATTGTCCACTTTTTTTTTCTCCTTAGCTGCTGTAAGACAGTTCTGACGTTAACTCTGGTTTGGCAGTGGCTTAACATGCACACTGTGACAGTTGTAGCCCATGTCCTGTCATGGGAATGTCTGTGTAGTGGCTCATAAAGCTCTGAGTCCTGTCCATGCCTTGGGAATCTCAACCAAATTCCTGTATTGTCTTTGTTTCACAATCCTCTCTCCCGTGTGTGTACCTTTTTCTGGCACATTTTTACCTTCCTCTCAACTTTCCATTAACATACTTAAACACAGCCGTTTGTGAACTGCCAGCTTCTTCAGCAATGGCTTTCTGTAGTTTATCCTCCTTTTGGAGGGTGTCAGTGACTGGCTTCTGGACAAACTCATTATTGTGTAGACCAAAACGTGTCCATATTAGAACATGTCTGTATTAAAAATAATTTTTATTGTGTAAAATATTATTGGTTAATATTCCAATTTTCTGAGTATGTAATTAGTGAGAAAGTCAATGATACTGACTTTATGACAGAATGCGATAAGTCACTTCACATTGTTAATTAGCACTTTGGAGAAAGAATTGATTGAAAATATAATACATGCTACAAGAACATGAAATTTCCATCAGGTCAAATTGCATCTGCTCCTTTTTCAGAAGGACTCTGGTTGCCTGCGCATTTCAAATGACAGATATGCAGATATAGGTTGTGCTTTCCTGTCGTCTTCCTTCTTTGGCAGATGTTGCAAGATCCCATTTCCCAGCTGTGAATAAATAGTAGAGGCACAGTTAGTTTTATGACACACTCCTAGTCTGGCATTCCTGTTCGATGTGCATCATTTCAATAGCAAGGAGATGCCATCTTTAAAAGGTTTTTCCAATATACAGGTTTAGAAAAATGTTTTTTGTAAGATGTATTAAAAAAAACTGTTAAATTGTGCATTACATGTGACACCAGCACAGACAAGCATCAGAATCTATTAAAGTATGATAAATAATTACTTTTAACATATTAATCAAATTATGAATATTTTCTTTAGTGTGACGTCATCTAGACAATGTGATGAGTCTTTTTAATGTTAGATTTAAAGTTAAAATACTTTTTTTTGCTATTCAGCCTCAGAGCGAATTTCAAAGAAGACTGATTTTTGATAGGCTTGATAATCAATATGCCTTTTCTTAATCTGGATTCTGTGAGAAAATCCAAGCTCAATTCGGGGTGCCCTGCTGTTCTAGGACCCCTAAGCAGCAGCTCACGTCTGCTTTGTGTTGGCTCTGTCTGGTAGATGCTGATATTTACAAATCAGGCCAGATCATAGCTAATATTTCACAGAGACTACTTTTATTTAGTTTGACCATGTTTTTTTTTTCTTATTATATGACCTGGGATCAGAGCTTTGCCAATTCCTTTGCTAATGTAACATCTGTGTACCAGAAAGCTGAAGCTGGAGCTACTTTCTCCCACTGGTTCTCTGTAGATCTGAAAGTGGAGACATTTCAGGTAACTGCTACAGAACTGCTCTACTTCACACACAGGCTCTGACAGAGCTAGCCTGCCCTTAGAAGCTTTGCCAGTTGGAACTCTTTGCTCACTAAGCCTGGCTGAGACATGGGTCCTGCTGGGGTCTGCCAGTACCTGTTTGACTGACACAAGGCTGTCCAAACTGCAACTATATGCTGCTAACATCTCCTAAGTATGATCAGGCAAAGTTGATAACGGATATTTAAAACATGGTAAATTGGAATGATTTGTTGCCTGCCTGACACATTGGCGTACCTCAAACACCTGTATCATGATAACAGGGTTCAGATGTTAATTTTGTGATTGACTGGTGTGTTATTTTTCATTAAATTTATTGCACTGAATTGTTTGGTCTTCTTTATGTTCCTTAATTCCATTAGTTTCTCAGCTCCTCTAACCTGCAGTACCCTCTCACTAACATTATTTCAATTTTCACAGGTTTTTTCATTTACTGTCAGATTTTCCTGGTTCCTTTTTTCGTCCCTATGTCTTTCAATCTCTTCCTGCCATTACCCCCGCCTCAAATTCTGTGGGTTTTGCGCATTCTGTTAATTAACTTGTATTTGCATCCTAACCTGCATTCTAGGTTCTCAATCCGAAGTGGATTTTTCTGATATGAGTTTTATGAGTAGTGGAAAGTTCCCCTATATTTTGCACTGGTTTTAGCAAAGAAACAATGTGTGGTGTAGCTGTCTTCCATTTGAAGCAGGAATGCAACATCTTGGCAAGGTGCTTTGATTTGGCTGATGACCTTCACCCAAGAACAGATTATTGAAGAGAGCTAAACCTTCAACTTCAGCTAAACCATAAAGGTGTACTCAGAGCAATACCCTAATGGTAAATAAAACTAAACTGAAAACATTTGACTGTTTTAATGTAAACTAATGTTTATGCATGTTGTTGTTCTGTTTTAACTAGCACCTCACAATCAACTAGAGACATAATTATTGAATTAATTATTGTATGTATTAGTTGATATGTTCTACGTCAGTTTTCATCTTTCCATTAGATACCTGTTTATTCTATGGTGTCAGTGCATGAATGACCTGATCTTCAATAGGTTCCAAAATTATTGAAATCAAACCTTGTGTGCAAAAAAACTCAGATTCCACCATGTCAGCATTTATGGCACTGTGCAAAAGTATTCCTGCCTGTGGTAGACCAACACAACGTAGCACCTGATTTTGATGTGGAAGAAAAGGTTACGTGATTTTTAACAAAGAAACTCTTGAAAGTGTAGTGCACATTTGCTGCTCATTGAAGTGACCTAGTTAAAGAATAAAGACCACCTGTGTATAATTTAACCTTGGTATAAATCCAGCTGTTCTGTGAATGTCTCAGAGGTTTGTTAGAGAACATTTGTGAGCGAACACCATCATGTGGATCAAGGAACATACCAGACAGATGAAGTTTAGGAGAAGTTTAAAGCAGGGTTAGGGATAACCTTAAAACATCTCACAAACCACTGATCAATCATCATCTGAAAATGAAAAGAGTATGGCACAAAGAAGATACCAAGACATGGCAAAGTTTTATTTAAAAGCCATTCACAAAAATGTTTCAGAGTTGCTTAAAACGGAATGAACAAAAATAGCGTTTACAAATGGTACGTCCTAAATTCACAAGCAGAAAATTTGACAAGAACGTGTAGGATGTAACTTCTGGAATATGTTTTTTACAACCTTCTTGTACTAAACATGACACAAACAGATATAAGAAGTAATGGAGTTGGCCTTTGCTGTAGTAGTTGATCAACTGAAGTATGCAGGGGTAGCAGACAGAAACAGAGCAAACTTGCAGTTTTTTCGTTCTTTTTTATCTGAGATTCTTGGTAGGTATTATCATTACTGACTATACTAAGGCAACAAGCTCTGATAGTAAGATGAATGAACCATAGCAGTGCCATTCTACCTGATAACTGTATTAACATTGTTATTGGCACTTAGGTATTTGCATAAAGCAGGAATTATACTGCAACATGAAGAGCTGATTGGTAAAGAGCCACAGTGCAAAGGATAAGGCTGGAGTTTTGTGTTCAGAAACCGGCACGGATTCTCTCCAGTGGATCCTTCTCCCACATCTTAGGATCCCAAGCCTGGAACCAGCCAGTGAAAGTAGGAGGCTCTGCCCCCTGCTTGATGGTGGTGATGGGCAGTCCTTTGCGACCAGATGGATCTGAGTCTATGTAGTCTTTGGCTGAATGACGAGAAGTGAAAAATAGAATCAGAGAGTTTTATAGCATCTACTCTGCAGACAATAGACAGTTAATGTAGGTAACATAATGGGATAGTTCAGGATTCTGAAGTAAGCTTCTGTTAAAATGATATGAACTGTTGATATCATACCTGCAGTAGATAACTCTACTGGGTTTTTCATTTAGTATAAATCCAGTTTTGCTTTTCCTGCAGGCTAAAGCTAATGGCTAGTCCAAGTAGGAACATTATTTAAGGAAAAACTGCTGATTTTATACACAGCAAATGTAGGTAGCAGTAGTTACACCAATGATCTGCCTGTGTGAAACGTGGTGAAAACAGAACATGTAACACATTACAGGTCAGAGTAATTTTGGGATCTAAAAGTAAAACGATGTAATAGCAAAAGTATGATTCCAGTTTAAGTAAACAATTTTATTGGTTTTTAATTCAATTCAGTTTATTTACATAGCCCCAATTTACAACACATGCCTTACTTTTGTATTAGGTAGATGACTGGAACCATTTAGATGTTCCTTTCTCATAAATTTTTCACACGAAACATTTATTTTTTTGTCATAAAGTCTTCTAGCTGTTTTGAGATCAGATTTAAATGACTCGGGCATTCAAGCTAGCCATCATCAGGATATACTGAGAAGCCTCTGTGCTTACAGTTACCCTGATTTTGATTCTTTAGGACAATAGCTGTCTGACAGAAAAAAGTCATATGCCAAAAAAAAAAAATACTTAAAATGACATTTCACTGAAATAAATATGTACTTAGAGCTGTTTTTGATGGAAAAAATTAACTTTTCCTACTCATATTTTGACTTGCGGTCAGCATAGTTCACCCATATCTTAAGCAATTCTCCAAATTAAGAAATTGAGATTACTTTGACTACTTACAGGGCTTCCACATAACCCCCATTATTAAATAATAATCCATTTAAAATTACGAATACCTGAATATAGAACAAGAAAAGCAGTATGTTTCTGACATAAATACATTTCTTTAGTTGCTAAATCATGTCAAATCATACATAAATAACCACATACAGTGTTTCTCTTGTTTGTCTGAGTAATGCAATGTTTCAGAAACAGTTCTAGAATCTTTAAACATTCAGGGTTTCCAGCCAAGGAAGGTTTCTATTTTAGCCAAATAAATATAAAATTTTCAGCACATTTTGGAGCAAACTGATAATTTCATGAATGTGTTTAGAACATGACTTCAGCATGCATTGGAACAGTACACAGACAAGTGTGAAGCAGCTGGGTTTGAAGTCAGCTTATCCCTGAAGTATGACTCATGGTTCTGAACCAAAGAAAGGTGGAATGCTTCCTCTGCATTGTGAGAAAAGTCTGTCTCAGGCGGAGGAATTCAAATATCTTGGTGTGGTTTGATAGTTTTCAAAATGCATCCAACTGGGAGGGAACCCTGGGTCAGAATCAAAAAAAGATGGAGGGGCTATTTCTACTTTTGACTTCTCTTGGAAGTAAGAGCTCTGAGCTGGAAATGGTGTCATGCCTGAGTGGGGAACATTCTAGTTGCAAGTCTGAAAATAATGGGATTTGTTACTTGTTTTGGTGACTAAATGCTATCAGCAATACAAGCTAATAATAATGTATTTCCATTAGTGTTATTCAGTTCAAAACAAAAGGCACATGTTCACTAATACCATTTTACTGCTCTATGTGCACCGCTGGTTTAAACAGATACAAACTGATGGGCTAATAAATCGTTAATATCCGCCACCTTTACTACATTTAATATGCAAGCTTTCATATTGGAAAAGAAAACATGTTAGATGTGTAATGTAACTTTGTGAGAATTCTTTAGAAGCCAAAATTACCTAAACACAATATGTTTCTCATCATTTTCAAATTTTTCAAACCTTCATTTCATCTGAACCAGCTCTAAACCCAGAACACCTAAGAGAAGACAATCCACCCTGCATTTGTTTCTGTTGTTCCAGCTTTAATATAACCAACCTATTTTGGGAGCTCCGTTCCTTTCCTCTGCATTAGCCTCGTTACCAACCCAAAGGAAGAGCTGCAGGGTAGAAGGAGGCACATTTAGTAAAAACCCAGTCTGGTAGCCTACAGCCAAGTTTGATGTTCAAATCAAAACTGTAATGCTGCACAGTCTGCAGAATTTTAAGTGCTAAAATAACAGTTCAGGTGTGAAAAAAAGCTCATCTTGCCTGATCCCAGGCATCCAGGATCATGACGTCATCAGTGGCCAGGTCTGACTGCGTGAAGTCTCCTGGTACCTCTTCCACCTGAGCGCCAGTGCAAATGAAAATTCAGTCTGACAGCATGTACTGTTGGTATGTAGCTTTTTACTAATGCAGTATAACCTAATGATAACATACATATATATATTTAGCATCTATTTAGCATTCTGCTGTTATCATTTCCAACTTACAATAAGTCTTCCAGTTTTGTTGGAGCAACCAAACAGACGAGGGGGTCTATCTGTGCTCTGCAGGCTCTTTGAGGTCTGGTACTCCTTTTTGCCACCCAGAATAGACCAGAAATCAGCTGGGAAGGAAGAGAACACAACTGCAATTAGCTGAAAGTAGTTTGCTTCATCAGAGTAACTGCCACTTTGCTTGTTTGTAGGAATGGGCCGATTCTTCAGTACACCAGTCCTGTAATTTAAAGTCCTAAAGTAGTGAGATGGTTAAAAAAGCCCAGGAGGAACCCTTGACAGTTGTGAGATTCGCACACCAGCCTATCCCTGCTTGTTTAAACAGGAAATCAACCCCAGCCTCCTTGCTTTGGAGACAAGATAATTCATCTTTATCAAGTCTAATTGAAACCAAACTTGAAACATGTGCCCACTTTTACTTCTAAGCTTTTATTTTTTTGTTTATTTGTTTTTCTGTTCTTTGCCTTCCTTTTATACCTTCATGTTCTTTCAAAATCACATGGTTAAATTCCCCAGTGACCATTTTTTGAACTAAACCTAACTTTTCAACTTGTAATAAGGTGATTATGCCAGCTGTGAGTTTGAGACCCACCTGGCTCCTTGCCCTCTGACACATTGTTTGGACTGCCACCCAAAAAGCCCACAACATGCTTTGCTGCCTTCATTTCCTCCTCACTGGCTCCCACTCCTCGCCACACAAACAGGCCTTTCGGGGATTTCAGCACAAACACGTCATTGGTGTTCAGATTGGAAGCCAAGGCCTCGACCTGAGGGCGCAAGTTAAGAAAACTTAGAACAAACGACACCACCTGTGCACTCACATAAATCCATATTCCTGCAAACTAACTTACCTCCACGGCACGGGTGGTGCCAGAAGAGCTCTGGCGGATGTGGAAGAGACGGTTGCTGCCTGGCTCTGACTGCCCACCTTTACGAGAAGTTCCTCCACTGTGGATGATCATGGGTTTGCCCTGGAAGATGCTCATCAGGTGAGGAGGCTCCTGACCCTGAGTCACTCTCACCTGTGGACAAGTGGAACAAAATAATTTCTTAATTTCATAAGAGAGGGAAGCAGCCTCTCCCATTGGGTCATAGGTTTTATAACTTATTGAAAAGAGATATTAAGTTCACATAAAGTTATTACACAAACACATAAAGGAGTTGTATTTTAGAACAAGGGTTCATGGTCTTTCTGTGTTAGCAATAGTCACCTCCAAAGAAAACTAGCAGTCATCATGGCTTTGCATCAAAATACAGTTTTTGGATCTTCAAAAACTTCAAGATAAGATATTTGGTAGAAGGGTAGAAGCTTCAGGACATTAAAGAGTCTCCAAGAAGTGTCACAACTGAGGAGAGTGCTACAGAATTGTGCTGTCAACAGTACAGAGCTTTCTCAAGCCTGCCACAAGGTTGAGGTACAGTAAGTATACAGTGAGGCAAGTACTTTTGGGCAACAGTCTTGTGATGAGTAAGACACAAAGAAGCTACTTCTGTCCGTGAACAATATCAATGACCCACTGGAATTTGACAGGAAGAACACAAATAGACAGTAGAAGACTACTTATTTGGATTGATATTTTCTCACGGTTTGCAGCATCTGAAAAATCATTTGACCAGAGTAGAAAAGCCACAACTACTACAAGTTCTATTGTTATGGAAACAGAAAAGCATCCTGATTTAATCCAGGTGTTGGTATGCTTCTCCTCAAAATAAGTGGGCTTCGTCACGATTCTGCTAAAAAAAAAAACCATTAATAAATAATGCGATCAAAACTTCCTCCTCTGGGCGCAGCGTTAGTGTTGTAGGGGGTTAAGCGTGCAACCCATATAGATCTTGACGCGGCTGTCCCTGGTTCGAGCTCCCATGACATTTGATGCATACTTTCCCCTATCTCTCCATTCCCATTTCCTGTCTATCCACTTTTTAAAAAAACACTGTAAAAAATAAAGGCCACTAGTGTTGCAAGGTGAAATTTTTTGGTCAGGAACTCCTCTGAATCTCAAACACTTTGTCCAGTTCTCAAAAACCAAGCAGAGAAACAGAATCCAACAAACTGGTAAATCAGTCAGGACTTGGTCTAGCAACTCAAATCTATCAACACTTCATTTGATAATAAAATCATCAGAAACATGTAAGAAATCTTAGCTTAAATTTAGAAGCTAGGAAACTATATTTTGTTTATTTTAAACAATTTTCCCATGCCTGTAATTCCCTGTTTATTGACTTGTTGCCAAGGCTGCATGGTAATTAAAGGATTAACCATTATATGGAACTATGCAATTTATATGCGCCAAAAACACATGAGCCAAAACATTTAAACCTTGTTATCACCAACAGAAGTCTCAGAAGTCCGAGCCATGTTTGAGAGGAAACCTTGATGTCCTTCTAGAAGGGCTGCTGTAAAAATATGGTCATGTCAAAGTTAAAGAAACACTGCCCTCTGCAGGATATTATGAGTAGTTATTTTGTTTGAGTTATCACCGGGAAATAAAGTTGAATAATTAAACTGAGTCCTCATAAAAATTAACTAAGCATTGCTAACCAACACTAAAACATTTAGCTTTCTATTCACCAAGCATGGCACTAAAGCTACTGTGTCAAGTTGTGTCCAAGGAACAGCACAGAATATCCTTCCTATTGGAAATGTAGGTGTATCAGTAGCAAAGTGAAAGTCAAATAGAGGCATGCAAATACACACAAAGCTAAAAATATAAAAATACAACATAAAAATAAAAAAATAAAATACAATACAGTTCTAAAAACAGCATATTCAGACTAAATGAAATGTGCCACTGAGTAGGGTGACTTTACAAATGCACAAAATGTGCAAGAAATGGAAAAACAGCAGGGATGCAAACTTATTGTGTTTGTTGGGGGCAGTGATGGCTATAAAGTCAGTTATAGACAGATGCTGGCAGAAAGGGTCTGTGATAAAGCGTCTTTGTGCACCTAGGGTGCAGCAGTCTGTCACTGAAGGAGCTCTTCAGTTCTGCAACAGCTTCTTGCATGAAGTAGGAGACCTTGTCTAATAGTGATGTTATTTTTGCCAGAGTTCTTCTGTCTCCCACCACCTGCACTGAAGATGGTTGATGCCACCACAGAGTCAAGAAAGGTCTGATGGTTGAAGGTACACCTGCTGCACATCTCAGTCTCCTTAGCAGGTAGTTGGTTGAATAAATTAAAAATAAAACAAATTTCATATTACAATTCCTCTGAGGGTTTTAATGTCTTATTTCTTTTAAATGTTAGAGTGAAATAACTCAGCATAATCAACACTGCATCTTAAAGAAAATAATAATTTTATCTGACTTATCAAGAACTTGATACCAGATATTTGTGTTTGCTCACATCCCCAAAAGGTGTGTGTGTGTGTGTGTTTGTCATTTTCCAACCTGAACTGGGGATCCTCCCATTGAGTCATCCAGCTTCACTGTGAGGAATGCTGAAGCTGCCAGTTCATCCTGTGTGCACTTCAGCCCCTGCCTGACAGAGGAACACATACAGTCTGAGGAACTCTTCTTCTCTGTGTCTCAAACATCTCTTACTGGTTCTGCCCTTTGTTTCCTCACCAGGTGTAGATGATGTGTTGCTCCCTGCTTCCCTGTTTGTAGCTGTAGAGGATGAGGTAACAGTCTCCACCGTAGAAGTGACCATGGGTTGAAGGATCCACGAGTACCTTATCCCCACCCTCGACACGCCAGATCTAAACACCAGACAATAGTCTTTTCACACAGGTCTGTCACCCTGACTCTCTGTGCCAGGTTGTTTTAGAAACACATTCCTACCTGGACCTTGCCTTTGCCATCATCCACCATGCCATGCTGGGCAGCCATGGTTGTGTTTGTGTGCAGAGAGGAGGCATCAAAGGGCACTTGCTCCACTTTGGCAATGCGGCCAATGGTGTAGGCCTTGCTGGGTCCTGTTGTCTCATCCTTGTCCTTCCAGTCACTAAAGAACTGCTTGAACAAGGTGGTTTCGGCTCCTGCAGGAAGGACCTGGATCTGCAAGTGAAAGTTGACTGTTAGCTTTAGATTTGTGAAACTATGTAGAACTTTTTGAGTGCTTAAGCAGGACCTGGACCTTACCTGTGTCTTGTCGCTGTATCCCTTGTCTTTGATGAACTTCTGCCCTGCAGACATGGCTGCTTTACGCTCAGAAGCATTGGCCTTCGGACCTGTTCAGGTTAAATAAATGTTAAGTCTGTGCATGGAAACCAACCAGTTAAAATTAGCTGGGCCATTTCTGATAAGAGGAGTGGTCAAATATCCAACCAGCATTATGGACCGGACTGGTTTGTCTGCAACTTACTAACGAACATTTTATTAAATAATTAGGGGGATATATACATATTCTTCAGCCTGTAGGTATACATTTGACCCTATATGGATCAAAGAATTTTTAAAGTAAATTTGAATTTGTTTTCCCTGTTATTGTTTTACAGGCAGCCCTTTAAGGATGTATGTTGCATTAACAGTTCAGATAAAACATTAAGAGTCCAATGAATGAGGCATTCTGCCCAAATGCCAGAGCATAATTTTAATAAATGACTGCTACATTATAAGGATATAAACACTTTTGTTACCTTTCCAAACAAAGATGTTCCTGTCCACCCCATTGTCCAGGATGTAGCACTCTTCAGGGGACAACATCGCCTGTTTGAAAGGACTGGACTGAACCACAACTGTCACCTTCATGGAACCAGAAGCATCTGAGATCTGAAGAGCAAAAACACACCATCCGGTTAAATTGCAGCAAATAAAGACGTGTATTCAAATTAACCTGGAACCTTTGATTTATGGTTTGTAAACTGTAGTGGAGTAAACTTTACAATAAAACAGTTCCAAAGATACACTGGACAACTCTTTCCCAAATATCCAGATCAAATGTTCTTCTGGTTCCGGATAATACTTCGAATAAGGTCAGAGTCACAGATAATTCCAAAGAACTGTTTTTTTTTACCATGTAGAGGGCACCCTTCGTCCTGTTGGAGGAGTCCACCTTGTCATCATCCGGAGTGCTGGGAGCAATGGTAGGTTTGGGTCCAAGAGCCTGCACAAACAAGGTGAAGAGTAAATCGCAGTGTTTTTGTCCCAATCAGCTCAGACACCAAACCAACAGCCTGGCAGCAATTTGCTTTGTTGAGGCTGCTGCCCCACAAACCTCAGATCAAAAATAATAAAAAAAAAAAATCTAAAACCTTCCCCTGTTATCAGCTTCATTAGGCCTCTCCCATGCAAAGGAACTGTTTACAATGTCACCATAGCACAGAACTGGCACAGAGACGAAGAGTTCCCACGCTGACTAACATTAATTACACAGAAAGATCCTGTCTGAGGCTTAGGTTTGATGTAGTTCATCAGGAAAAGGGGACCAAAAGAGGAATGTGTGCATGTTTCACCTCTAAGATTTCAGAAGGCTCGCCCCCCTCTTCCACCATTTGCACCTTGGCTCGGCCATTTCTCTCATTATCTCTGATGTCAATGGCCACCTGGGAGGCCTTGAGCCGCTCAAAACGGTTACACTCACTGCCACACCACTGATACACGTTCTGCAAGAGAAAAGAAAGGAAAAGGACATTTAAACCCTGATCTGTCTGGAAAGACACCTTAGGAAGAGCAATTTGAGGACAGGCACGTGACCTGTAGCATCATTTCTTGACATAGAGGTCAAAAGATTTTCTAAGTCTAGATTAAAAGGCCGTTGCCCTCTGTCCAATTTCTCATTTATTTATACAGTACCAGACACAGTCACTTGCAAAAGTATTTATTCCCTTATTGGTATTTTATGCGACAGGCATAAAATGTTACAGTTTTTAGAGATAGTAATGTGTATTCAGCCTCCTGAACATTCATGGAAGCTCTATTTTAGGTGGGATTTTTATTTTATCACTGCCCGTCTGTCTTTGAAACTAAAGAATTGTCAGCTTATCTCCTTTGGAAAACTGTTTAGAGATCAGCTGACTACCTCCCACCTGGGTTCTGTTTGTCTTCACTTGCCTCAGTATTTATACTTGTGCTCCTTGTCACAACAACATGTTTTCCAGCTTTTTCTACCTTTAACATCGATTTCTGCTTTTAAACGTTTACCTGTTTCAGCTCTAACCACTTTGCTTTGTACATGAACCTTTGACATTTAGACCCTTTTTCTGTCTGTAAGGTGGCAAACGGACACATTATTAGTTCAGAATTCTTTTCATAAACTCGTCTTTTAGACATGACTTGGTTGAGCTCTCTGTGCCAACCACTAAGCTACTTGACTTTATTACTGAGCTGCTTGTCAGGATGGCTGCAGCAATGCAGAAATACAGCTTAGGGCTAAGCCATGAAGTCATAGCTACAATTTGTTGCACTGTAAAATAAAGAAAGTCACCAGTAGAATTGAATGAAAATGATATCCATCTTATTCAGTTTTTAATTCAAATAAATTATTTCCTTATACAATTTTACTATTAAAAAGCTATAATACATCTGGCTGGACATTTACAGGTTAAAAGGCATCCTACCTTTCCTAGGTCAATGATGAAGCAGTCTCCCTGGTTGAAGCTGGACCAGGACATGTCCACCTCTGTTGCTCTGATGGCCCTACGACCCTTTACGTGAAGCAGGCGCTTTAAGCTTATGTCATTGGTCACCACGTGCTTGAAACCTGACGCCACACCTCCTTTCTGAAAAAGAAAGTGACAGATGAATGATGGAAAACATTAGGACTGATTCAAATATGAATCAGTCCCAGAAACATGTACTTTTGATGCAGAGAAGCATTTTTTTCATTTTAGATGTGTGGTTTCAATCACAAACACAGTACAGAGGTGGGAACATAAGTAAAAGATGCGTAAATGCTTTAAAATCTACCATTTCTTACATTAGGATAATCTCACATTAAATAAATATATCCAGTATGAAAAAGAAATCTGTTATTGAAGAAATAAATTGTAAATGAACAAAATTTATGTAGTGCTTTCCTGGACATACCAACCCATTTAGGCAATCAGACAAACAAACACACAATCATGCATAATATGATGATAGGTAGGCAACTTGGGTTTAATTGCCTTGCCCAGAGGTACATCGGCATGTGGCAGGAGGAAGCTGGAATCAGACCAAAAACTTTTGGATTACAAGACAGCTACTTTTCCTACTGAGCCACAGTCGTGCCACAGTAGCTGTTTTTAACAAAATCACTGATATTGAGAGATGACGACTCCAACAGAGTCACTGATTATTACACACTCTGACAACTTTGGACATTTTTTACCTCCCTTACCTTCCTGCTCACTGTGTAAGTGGGGGCAAGATAAATGCATACACACATACAGATCAGCCATAAGAACTGTCTCTAACTTTGCTGAACTAACATGAGGCACAGAGCTGCTGCACAGTGGTGGCAAAGATAGATAAACGTCACAGATAAAAATCTGTTATAGATAATAACTAACACTGTTCGACAAAGTTACAAATATTCTGAAATGAAGAAAAGAATTACACAACATCTGCATCGGATCAAAAAAACAATAAAATCTGGCTTCTATAATTGATGTGGGTCAGTATTGTGATACAATGTGCTGCTTTGAATGAAAAACAGCTCCTGGATATGAGGTCCTGGTGGGATGTGCTGGAGAGGATCCTGTAACTTTGATAGCTGAGGCTGATGGAAACTAAAGCTGTCATTTCCTTGAGAACAACAATGAAAGTGAACATTTTTCTTTTAGTGGTTTGTTCAGCGAAGTGCTCTGTAGCATGAGTCAGCCCCTTAACCAGAGACAGACCATTAAATTCAGAGGAATTTGCTATTTAGACCTCAGAATGGATACCAGATTTTTGCTCTTCTTTGTGCTGCATGGCCTTTAAAGGTTTCCGTGGTAACAGTGAAGCCCCTGTTGTTTTCTAACAACGGAGCTGCCAAACCTGGAAAAGTTGATGAAGTTTGGTTCTGTTTCTTCGCTGCGAAGGTGCATGTGGACCAAAATGTGCAGCACAGAGTTTCCAACCTCCAGCCAAAGTAGTAAACAAGACGTTGAGCTATTTGCATTCAGTTCAACCAAGCTTTGTGTGTATGGGTGTAGTTGTTCTTTTTTGTGTTTGTGTGGAAATGAGAAACACATGACTGCCAAAAGTTGTTTAGCTTCGTGCTTCAGATGTCCTCTTTTGAACTAGTTGGTTGCCTGGGTTAAAGTCGATCACAATCAGACACACCCTAAAGGCGAAAATAGCTCTTAGAGGAATGTGTGGTGTGTTCTCTGAGCTTCTAAATCATAAGCTTAACTTTGTGGCAAAGTTCAGGTGAACATGACAATCATTAAACAGTATAGGTCAACCGATTATAGCTCCTTCTTCATGCCTTCAGTCATTCTGACCCTCGCAGTGTATGGAAATTTGGTTCTTGTTTAACTGGTAAAAGTTTAACTAGAAACAATAAAAATATCAAAACAAAGATATATGATCACAGGAGAGTTACTTCATCATTCAGTCATCAACTTGGTGCGGAAGTTTCTTTTGGTTTGTAGAAAATAAAAAGCTGTCTACCTGCAATCAGTCACAGTGACTTATTTTCTGCAGCTGTGTGATGCTGGGATTATAGCTGCAGCCGTGCTTTGAACTGAATACTGTAATCAGCATAGTAACATATAATCGAGGCCAACAGACTGATATTAAACATGCATAAAGCTTAAAATACACCATTGAGTCAGCAGATATTAATTATAAATAAATACTGTTTATCACCTATAGTGACATTGATGTTGTTTGATGATGTGTGCACAAGTTATTAATTTATTCACACAATACTGCAAGGTTGATAATATTGTGCAAAAAGAATAAAAAAAATAAGTGCCACCAGTCACAGTTTTTCAGATACTATGGTTCTTTGCAGAAGTGCTTATACAACTTGACCTTTTTCACATTTTATCACATTACATCCACAAGCTTTAATATACTTTATTAGGATTTTATGTGATCAACCAAAACAAAAAAAAAGCTCATATTTGTGAAAGGAAATGAAACATGGCTAACATGGGTTCACAAATAAAAATGTGAAAAGTGTGGCATGCATTTGTATTAAGCCCCCGTGAGTGAATTCTTTGCTAACCCACCTTTTGTTACAATTCCAGCTGCAAGTTTTGTGTGTTTCTACCAGCTTGGCACACCTAGAGACTGAAATTATTTCCTATTTTTGTTAACACATTAATATTCTTTGATCTAAACCTTTTTATTGTAGCTCAGGCTATATATTTAGGGTTGTTCTCTCTGAAGGTTAAACCTCCACTCCAGTCTTTGGTGTGATGCAGCCTCCAACTGGTTTACTTCCAGGATTGACCTGTGTTTAGCTCAATCCATCTTCTATCAACTCTCACCAGCTTCCCTGATCCTGCTGAAGATAATCATCCCTGAAGCATGATGCTGCTACTACCATGTTTCCCCTTGGGGAAAGTGTGTTGAGGATGACATGCAGCAGTAACCTTTCTCCGCACATTTTGGATGTGAACCAAAGATGGTCATGTTGGTTTCATATTACCAGGGAACCTTCTTCCACCTGGCACATGGCAAATTTTAAGCAGGATATCTTCTATTAAACGAGTTGTCCCATTAACAGATTATCCCACCAGAGCTGTGGATCCCTCACAGTTTTTATAAAAGTTCCAAGGGGCCTCCTGGCTGCTTTTTTGATTGATTCTCTCTTTTTCCAGCCTGCCAGTTTAGATGAACGCCCATGTCTTGCTAGGTTCGCTGTAGTGTTGTTCTCAATCTTCAGATGAGGGACTGAACACAGCTTTGTAGGATGTCTGTAGTTTTGGATGTCTTTTTAGAACCTAACTCTGCCTTAAACATCTCAACAACTTTCTCCCTGACCTTTCTGCTGTGTTCCTTGGTCTTCATGACGCTGTTGTTCTCTAGTGCTCTCTAACAAACCTCTGAGGCCAGAAACAGAACAGCCAACTTTATACTAAAATTAAATTACACACAGGTGGACTGTGTTTCCTGGTGACTTTAGAATGCAGTTTTGTGCACTGGATTTTATTTAACAACACCACAGTAAATTGGAGTGAAAAAACAAATGTATGCCACACCTGTCAGATTTTTAGATGCGTTTTCTTTTTAAAACAATGTACCCTTCTCACAGTAGTAATATTATTAAATAATGAGATACTATCACATAAAGCAATAAAATACAGTGATGTTTGAAGTTGTAAGATAACAAAATTAGCCAAAGTCAAAGGGGTATGAATATTTTTGCACCATGGTACAGTAGTCTTACCAAAGGGTTATGAAGCTACAGACTGGTAACAGCTTATTTATTGATTTAAATAAATTCATTTCGAGGCCCACCGGTAGTCCTTCACCATTGCGTCACCGAGCTCCGAGTTTTTGCCTCTGCCACAGCCTGGGTCAGAGCACGCTTAGCCTTACGGTACCCACCAGCCGCCTCAGGAGTTCCACAATCCAACCACACCCGATGGGACTTCTTCTTTAGCTTGACAGCATCCCCGGGTTCGGGCATTGCAACAGTGACAGGCACCACAGACCTTACAGCCGCAGCAACTGCATCGACAAAAGAGGTGGAAATAATCGTCCATTCGGACTCTATGTCTCCAACTTCCCTCGGAATCCGGTCAAAGCTCTCCCAGAGCTGGGAGTTGAATACATCCCTGGCTGAGGGCTCCGCCAAATGATCCCAGCAGTCCCTTACTATACACTTGGGTCTCCACCTTCGTCTGCTGCCTGATCCTCTTTGCGTCGGTCCCTCATGGTTCCCCCTGCAGGTGGTAGGCCCACTGGGAGATGGGCTCCAGGGTGGGTCCCCGGCTCTGCCATACCGGCGATGTCAATGGTTCCCATGAAAACATCTGTACCACTCTTTTTCTGACCTGTCACCCAGAGCCTGTTTGCCATGGAAGACCCTATCAGGGGCATTGAAGCCCCGGACAGCACAGGCTCTAGGATCATTTGAGCACTCAACCCCCTCCACCATAACGTGGTGGAGGGGGTTCAAGGAGGGTCATGTTGCAATCCATTTAACATATACTTACTTGTACAATAGTTGAAACGTACATGTGAAATTTTGTTCTTGTTTCACAACATCCTTTTTAAAAATGATTTATATATAACAGAACAAAGTGTTTACAACAAATGAATAAACTGGTAGCAAACAAAATACATAACCTGAGAATCACACTAAGTCTGATCTTATTGGCTTAATAGTTCCACCATCTCTCAAATTTATAATTTTTAAGTCCACAGGAAAAAGTTAGCTTCTACATAAAATAGAAATCTTGCATCACATGAAACCAGCTTTCCTTATGAGGCGTTTTTACCTTTTAACAATGCCCAAGTAATTCCCTTTTTGAATTCTTGAAATAATCTATTTTGTTCACAAGAAGCATAAAACACTTGGTTTTGGCAAAACGTGTAAAATAAAAAAGCCATAATGGCACTTTAGGTGTTCCCTTAGTCACAGCTGACACTTGCTAGAGTATCATTGGTTCTAACTTTCCTAGAACTTTGTTCATGTTAGCATGTCGCTCATTTATTCTTTCTATGTTTTATAAGGTTCTGATTGTATTCATGCATTCACACAAAAAAACTGAGCTTCATTGGGGTATTTTTGGAACAGTTTTCAAAGAATTCAGTAGTTTTTAGATGAAAATACAATATTAGATCTCATAACTGCATTTCTTGACAAAGGAAGGCAGGGATTTTGCCTGTGTATAATGACTGAGAGACACATGAAGTGTAATGGTTGTGGGTGCTCTTATTAAACCCAAATCAGATCTTCTTCTTAAGCTGAACGCTTCTTTATGAATCCTAACTTGCTATTCAGTTTCCTAAACCTACCACGTGGGATTTGGTTTTCCACATATAACATATAAAGGAAAATAATAATAACTGCAACATGAAGCAAGTCTACGGGATAAAATAATGACTTTCTAAAAGGTTACATCTCAACATATGGTAACTCAGTTGTTTTTAAATTTTGTCTTATTCCCTGACAGGAAATATTCCAACTTTCTTTTAAAGGCCAACCATAAAAAACAATAAGAGTAATTATTTTCATTTTAGTAAAAGCTGTTAGCCACAAGTACAAAGGAATAGTGATAATAATGGTAAAAACGGAAAAGATAAATGTGTTTTATGTAATTTTTGAGGTTTTGGTCTTATTTGGATTGCGTCATAAGTATATTTTGACCCAATAATCTTGTGCCGTGTCAGAGTCCCTCCATATCAGTCTGTGCAGCACCTGTAAATCTCACCTGGTACTTGATGCCTGACTTAAAGTATCCCAGGAAGATGTTGGATTCATAGTCCTGCACCTCCCTGAACTGGACTGGCCCACCGCCCAGGAAGTCGTCCAGCTGTGTAGCAAAGATGGCTGCCGCTCCACTCTCATCCTGCGAGCATTCGTTGCCTGCAGAGAACAAACTGACTGAGTTTTTTTCAGAGCAAACCATTGCACTTAGACTGGTTTGGTCACATTAACTACATAAACACAAATCCTGTAATAACACATCTACTGATATTACTCTGTGCTTTTTACATGGCTGATATACCACACAGATGGATGTACATTTTTCTCCTGCATCTTGATCATGGCTGCAGCTCTTCAGACAAGACTCAGAGAGCAGATGGTTCTACCTTCCGAACTTCTACATATGTTTCTGTGGTTTAAAGGGATTTTCCTGCTCTATGACACACAGTGGGTTCTGTTGTGTCCCTGTTCTTGTTTTGCAGCAGAAACGTTTACTGGATATGGGAACTGACTCTGGATTTAAGTTCAGAGAAGTTAAAGCTGACTGTCTGCACTGGGAAAATGAGAAGAAAATATCACAGATGTGGAGTCAAGTCATGTTACTTAGATTCAAGTCAGACAAATTTAAGAACTTCCAGCGCTATTATAGGGATGGAAAGCTGCAAAAAGCTGCACACAGTATCATCCAAACAACAAGTAGGCTTCTATGCAGATTCTTAATCACAACCCTGGAGACAGTGATATGAGGGCTGCCAGTGACTGTATCGACATTGTGTAGCTACAGGTTGCCAGAGCTGCAATAAATGTGTGGCCATTGTGTTGGTTGATGGACTCAGTGAAAAATGCTCTAAGATAGAGAGCAGCCTTGATTTGTTTTTTTCTTAAGGAAAATAACAGTAATAATTATAGAAAAAGCAAAAACCTATATTTTTAATACCCGTCTGCTCTTCATGTCAAGCAGGTTGGTCACCAGCAGAAAATGTGTTCTTTGTCTTTATTATTTAGGTTTGATTAATGTCCCAAATGCAATGCAATGCTTTAGTGTTATTGTTGGGTTTAATTACATTATTATGCTAAAAATACTTTTTTATTAATTCATCCACATGCAAATGTGTAAGATGCAAAATGCCTGTTTAAATGAAATACATTTTTACATTTGAAGTTAGATTTATTTATTTCCAGCCAGTTTAAGGTAAATTCTCAAAATCCCCTCTTATAACTTAATTTTCCTGGACAGACTACAAGTTGGTCAAAAATAAATGAATTTGAGTTAGGAAAAAAAGGTGGGTTGAAAACTAAAGTAGCAATAACAACTAATATATGCTTAATGTTTGCATAACAACTAAGTTTTTCTTGTGCGCATTAATTTTATCATGGAGCCTCTAAAGTCACATGTTCCAATGTGTGACAGCAAGTCTCTGTATTTAGAGCCTGAAGCCTAAACCCGCCCTAACCCTAACCCCCATCCTGACCCTAACCCTTTTTAACTATGGGCCAGATTATCATCACTCTGATTAAATTACATATTTGGGCAAATGACTTGTTTAAGACTTGACTTTAGACTTACTTGTGACTTGCAGTACAATTACTTAGTCCCAGCTCTAGAAAATATCCAAATTGAATTTCACAAGTTCCTCTGACTTTCAGGGTAGATTATTTCAGCTCATCACTCAAAAGAGGATGTTTCCGCACCTACAGGAGAAGCCTCATCATTTAAAATAAAATGAACTTGCAATTTTACCTTGTTTTAGTGGTTTTGTGTGTAAGCATCGTATGATGCCTGAACATGATACAATGATTACTGTATGCACAATACTTGCATCAGCTTTGGAGGAAGTGACATTTAAAGCTGCCACTGCAGACAATCTGCAGCTAACATTAAAAACAATGTAATGCATATGTTTTATTGGGATTTTATCTTTTAGACCAACACAAAATTATGCATACATGTAAAGTAGAAGTAAAAAAGGACACATGATTTTCACTATTTTTTATGTGTGGTATGCCTTTTTATTCTGTCCCCCTGAGCCAGTACTCTGCAGAACCACCTTTTGTTGCAGTTACAATTTTGATCATTCTTCTTTGGTAAATTGTCTCAAACACTTTCAGATTTGATAGGGAACCTTAGTGAAAAGTCTTAGGTCTTGACACAGATTCTCAGATGTATTTAGGTCTGGACTTTGACTGGGCCATTCTGACACATGAATATGCTTTGATCTAAACCATTCCATTGCAGCCCTGGCTGTATGCTTAGGGCCATTATCCTGCAGGACGGTGAAGCTCTGCCCCAGTTTTAAATGTTTTGCAGCCTCTAACAAGTTTTGTTTTATTCATGATATTTCTTCCACTTTTATTTACTCCTAATAAAACACTCTGAAGTTTGTGGTGGTAAGAAAAAGTTGAAAGGGGCTATGAATAATTTTGTACAGCAATGTCAGGAAATAAACCTGGTGCATTAGAACATGAATAGTGAAATGATGAAATGAAAAAATGAAACCTTCCCATAAAGACAGGCAGGGGACATTTAGTACTTATTTTATTTGCAAGAGCTCTTGAAACTATCTTAAACTTTTATGTATGTGTGGTAATCTTACCCAGCCACATGTGAATGTTGTAGGATGGTGCTGAGGTGGTGAAGAGCAGCAAGTAGGCATCCCCGATGTAAAAGCTACCATGCAGGGCTTTGGGAACAGGCTTTAGGTCCAGGTTCTCAATACGCCACACCTGCAGCCCCGGGCCTTTCCCTGCGTCTTGAAACTCCTTGTGGGAAACCATGGCGGCTCTGAGGAGAAGAAGCGAAAATATGGAGATGTGGGGGAGACAAAGGAACAGGTTTAAACTGATTTGGCTCTGCAAGAATTTGCAACATATGGATACTTGTGAACCTAATGACAGGATAGATGGTAGATATATGCGAGAGTTGGAAACCACAGGAACTTCACATCACAAAGTGACAAGTTTTTTCTTTTAGCATCAACATAATGATGTGTTTCCTGAGCAGCCCTCATAGTGTATTTTGGTAAGAAAAGAGAGAGCGGAACCTGCTGTGGCAATGAGTTCTTAACTTGAGATCTCTTGCCTTATTTAAATATTTGGTGCATTTACAAAACGAGAGAAGCTAGAAACCTTAGTCATCCGCTGCTTTAAAGCTTTTAGATACATCAAGACCATTAGCCAATGAGCAGAAATTCAATTTTGGCAATTTTAGAAAAAACAAAAATAACAATATTTCAATAAATGTAAAATGTTTGTTTTCCCTCACCTCTTTTTTTCTCTATATCTCTTGTTATCTTTCTAATAGATGTAACATGAACCTGATATGCCCTGTTGCTCCATTGATTCCATAAACTCAGTTTTGCAAGAGGAGGAATATCTAATTTTCCCCTCTCTGCACTGACACTGTATGGCAACCAGACCCACCACACTGAGATGTCAGGATAGGTCAAATACAAAAAAAACTTTTAATTACAATTTTGAGACACACAATTTTGTGTATTTAACTGAACTTTACTTTACTAATTTCAGAAAAAAATGTAATAAAGTGATATTCATTTTATGTTTGTTACTGTTTCATCTCTTATATTTCAATAAACCGGTGGTATTATTTCAATCCAAGAGACAGCCCAGAAAAACAGATTGGGCTGATCTATTCAGTACTTCATGGTAACAATGGGCAAAAGCATCACTGTAACTTGTGTGGTGTTTGCATATCTGTATGGAAAATAAGAAAATCAGCCTTAGTGTTCACATCAGCCATGACAAAATCAATTTTTTGTGTTAACCATGAAGAGTGAGAAGTGTGCTATAATCGTTCTCTGAACAAAGCTTGGAAGCGAAAATACAATTATTGTATTTTGGTTGCCCTACAGCTCGAAGCAATGGCGCCATTAGCCCTACACTGTGCTCACTTTTGAGGACATTGTGGCTTTTTGGGGAAAACACATGACAATGACATTTTTGTGACAACACTTGTATGAGTCAAATGTGATGGTAAGGAATTGTACCGTATGGTCATTTACTACTGAGGTGAGTTAGTTTAGACAAGCTTTTAAGACATAGATTGGAGAAGTTGTTGGTTGGCCAAATAAAGCTTGTCTTAGCAAATGCTGCTGCCTGTTTGCCTGATTCATTCAGACAATAACTTCAATTTATGTAAAAACATAAAGATTTGGTGTTTGAATATAAATGTAAAATTATAAGGTAGGAGTTCGGTGAAATAAAGGATGTAAATAGGTGGTTGAAAATGAGGATCCCTAAAAATAAACTAATATGGGCAAGCTTTTTGATATGCTTACTGGTAGACACATTTAAACACCCGATCATACACAGATGATAGGCATAGTTGTTGTGTCCTGTAAATGCTCAGTATCTAGGGTGCACAGACTGTACAGTGGCCCCAGTGAACCAAAAATGTGATCCTTATCAAATTCCATCAAGTGTTGGTAATGCTGTCTAACATACAGGGGTTGGACAAAAAAACTGAAACACCTGTCATTTTAGTGTGGGAGGTGTCATGGCTAAATTGGACCAGCATGGTAGCCAGTCTTCATTGATTGCACATTGCACCAGTAAGAGCAGAGTGTGAAGGTTCAATTAGCAGGGTAAGAGCACAGTTTTGCTCAAAATATTGAAATGCACACAACATTATGGGTGACATACCAGAGTTCTAAAGATGACAAATTGTTGGTGCACGTCTTGCTGGCGCATCTGTGACCAAGACATCAAGTCTTTGTGATATATCAAGAGCCACGGTATCCAGGGTAATGTCAGCTTACCACCAAGAAGGACGAACCACATCCAACAGGATTAACTGTGGACGCAAGAGGAAGCTGTCTGAAAGGGATGTTCAGGTGCTAACCCAGATTGTATCCAAGAAACATAAAACCACGGCTGCCCAAATCATGGCAGAATTAAATGTGCACCTCAACTCTCCTGTTTCCACCAGAACTGTCCATCGGGAGCTCCACAGGGTCAATATACACGGCCGGGCTGCTATAGCCAAACCTTTGGTCACTCATGCCAATGCCAAACATCGGTTTCAATGGTGCAAGGAGCGCAAATCTTGGGCTGTGGACAATGTGAAACATGTATTGTTCTCTGATGAGTCCACCTTTACTGTTTTCCCCACATCCGGGAGAGTTACGGTGTGGAGAAGCCCCAAAGAAGCGTACCACCCAGACTGTTGCATGCCCAGAGTGAAGCATGGGGGTGGATCAGTGATGGTTTGGGCTGCCATATCATGCCATTCCCTTGGCCCAATACTTGTGCTAGATGGGCGCGTCACTGCCAAGGACTACCGAACCATTCTTGAGGACCATGTGCATCCAACGGTTCAAACATTGTATCCTGAAGGCGGTGCCGTGTATCAGGATGACAATGCACCAATACACACAGCAAGACTGATGAGAGATTGGTTTGATGAACATGAAAGTGAAGTTGAACATCTCCCATGGCCTGCACAGTCACCAGATCTGAATATTATTGAGCCACTTTGGGGTGTTTTGGAGGAGCGAGTCAGGAAACGTTTTCCTCCACCAGTATCACGTAGTGACCTGGCCACTATCCTGCAAGAAGAATGGCTTAAAATCCCTCTGACCACTGTGCAGGACTTGTATCTGTCATTCCCAAGACGAATGACGCTGTATTGGCCGCAAAAGGAGGCCCTACACCATACTAATAAATTATTGCGGTCTAAAACCAGGTGTTTCAGTTTCATTGTCCAACCCCTGTATATATGAGGCATCCTCTGTGTCTGGTGACTGATTGTATGATGCTCCAGTTAGTGCCTGTATCACTGCTCCACTTTTAAAGTCACCATTTGTTATCTGGTAGCTCCAACAGGACAATGACCCCAGAAACACACCAAAACTGCTTTTGGAATGAATAAAACAGACCAACATTAAGCTTTTAGAATGCCCTGACCTAATTGAAAATTAAAAATGTATAGGACTTGTTTAAAAGCTGGGTCTGTGCCAGCAAATCAAACCAAGTTTCCAACCAGAATTCTGGCCAGGACCTTGTTAAAAGCTACAAATAGTACGTGTTTTTCTGGAACTTATTAACGGACATTTATCCAAATATAAGTCAGCATGTCTGGATAAAACTGGGGCTGTATGTATAATTCTGACTCTCTTCTGATTAGACAGAAGATGCATTAATTTCAAACTTGTGCACCTCTTGCTGTGGAAATTCTTAAAGGTTATTTTATGGAAAGTAATTTCACCCTATGAAAACAAAACAAAACAGCTGCATTATTAAAGGCTCCAAAAGTATTATGATATTCATACTGATGATGAGTGTGTGTAAACTTCTGACCTGCACTGTTTGCCCTCTGGTGAATACACCGAAGATGCCAGCACCTTTCTAATCAAATCTTTACATAGCCATCACTGGTGTGCATGGGTGCCAAATCACATCCGTAGAAACCTTTCCTTCTTGGTGCCTAACTTGGTGTTTAATTGTTTTTTAATATAGACTAAAATAGTATTCTATAAGGGAGGTGTAATTAAATAAACGTATAAAAGTGTAAAAGAGCAGTTTTTAGAATAGCTATTCTTCTTCTGATTCAGGGCTATAAGACACATTGAAAATCCATATAAACCCACATCACTGCCTCTATGCTGCTTTCAGCAGATATCTAATCAGTATCTCTGCTAAAATAAACAGGATAATCACCATGTAGTCAGTGTGATGTGAATGGACAACATTTTAAAGTCACAGCACCTTCTAAATAGCTGCTACATTAACTTTCAGGGCCGGATCAAGGCTGAATGGGGCCCCAGTGGTATTGATTTCTGGGACCACTTTTCTACCACAGAACCACATATCACAGAATGCTATGAATTTAAGATAACAACGAGCCAATAATCGATTTCATGAGCTTCCTGGTTTGACAATAAAGTTAGATATTACATATTATATAATTAGAGTGTTGTAGTAATTAGGTTGAAAGCTTTAAACACATTGTTGAGACTGGGATATTCACAGTCAGTCATGTGTGGTGTGCTGCGTTTGAATGCAAACTCAGTGGAGCAAAGAAGTAAAATAGTCAATTACTCGTTAGGATTTCTTTGCAAATTTTTACAATCCTGACATTTTTTGTTTTAATTTTTGTGTATTTTGATCATATCCTTACTGTTTACATCGCTCTTCAACTATTGCGTTCCTCATTTCATTTTTTATGCTTAATATTAGGTGTTTTCCTTATTAGTTTATTAAAATTATGTAAAGAAACATCAAGCTTTTAATATGTATTTTATTCACTATTCAATAATCAATACATCTTTTAATGAAAGAATATTATTAAAATATATTAACACAATTATAACCCCACTGAATAACATTCAACAAACTATATTGAGAATAAGAACAGTGTTTTTTTTTTAACATCCTCCCCAATCAAGTCTGAGACTCTTTCTAATTGCAAACCGAAAAGTGAGTGTCAGCACAGTCAAACATGGAAGATTACATTGACTGTCATTTCCATGATTACACAAGAGCCAGATTACACATCTGTGGCTGCAGGATTACATCTTGAACCTGACACCATATTTACTTCCCTTTTCGCATCCAGTGTGGTATTATTTGCACCATGTTGAACAGGAAAACCTGTCCGTAGTAGCAAATACACAAATGTCCCCGCCTTTAAAACTGTTATTACAGAGGATTCGCTCCGCTGAGTGTCAGCTCAGCCGGCTCAGGTTTCATGGGAAAGTGGAGTTCTTGTAAGAGCTCTCCTGATCGATAAGTGCAACCATCATGGAGTCTCCAAACTCCAGAAGATTAATGCACATTAATAGATGCACTAGGAGTAACACCGATGGAGTAACACAGATGGATCATAGTAATGAGAACCCGACTGCGGGGGAGGAGCTTTCAGATTTTCCCTTTAATGTATTGCTTCCACAGCAATTAAGACTTCATTAATTATTTAAACATGAAATGTGCATTTGTTTAGAATAAAGGAAAAACAACAGATTCAAGTTACCGATGTTTTTTTCTTTTTTTATTCTCTTTTGAGTATTGTATAACATTCAAGGCACAACTTTCCGAACTTTAACTGTTGCCTTTTTGCACTCTTATTTCCTTTTACGACGTTTAACATTACACATAATGTGAAGACATTCATTAACAGATCTCCAATCCTCTCTTTACATCATCGGTTTATCCTCCTCCCTCCCTCCTTTCCTTCTGCGGTCGTCCCAACAAACTCAGATTTTCCCACAGCTGGAAAATCTCGTTAATCTCCCCAATAATCCTTCGAGTCCCACACAAGCAAGTCCTTACGAGCATCATATGATCAGAAGACAAGTCAGAATTATAAAAGTACTTAGGCCTACCAGACACAGATTTCGTTAAAACGGAACCGAATGCCCTTCGTGTGCAGTAAAAGCATACATAAAAACAGTCAAACACTGGACTCACTCACAGCTTTTAGGATAAATCGCACAGCAGAGACAGACTGAGGCGCAGAATGCTGCTGGAAGTTGGAGATGTGGGAGTGGGGCGTGTGTGAAACGTCTTTAAGTTAAAAAAGGAGGAGGAGGAGGACGCGTGTCAGAGAGGGAGTATAGCGCACTGATTGGTCCAAAAGAGCAGCAGAAGTGCACAACACAACTCTGCAGATTTCATTCAATTTGTGCGAATCGGACGCTGTATGAAGTGTTGACGAGGGCAGGAAAAATCAGCCATAACATAATAACCACCGAAAGTAAAAATAAAAAAACTGCACCTCGGGTTAATAGCGGTCTGCCTTCTTGTATGAAAAACTCAAAATAGCAGTTTTTAAAATTTTTTTTATCAGACATTGAGAACACTCTGCCAGCAATCTGATGTGTGTCCAACTGGCATTGTTCTCTTTGGGGATCACCTAATATGCTTTAGTGTGCCCTAACTTACACCTTTTAGCTTTTCAGTTGGGATTTTATCAAATAGACCATTTATTTAGTTATTGGGATTTTATCAAATAGACCAACACAAGGCTTCTCAATGAAACAGCTGTTTTGCTGCCAGGTCCTTGCAATAGAAGGAGAGACAGACACGTAAATTTCTTTCTGCATGGCGTTTGCGTGCAACCCAGTGCAACCCAGTGCCCAGGGAGAACTTAAGTTCTCCCTGGGCACACATGGCTTCTCTCCAGGTACTTCAGCTACCCCCCACAGTCTAAATCATGAATGTTCAGTTAACTGATTGTTCCAAATTGCCTTAGGTCTGGGTGTGTATGGTTGTTTTGCTGTGTCACACTGTGAGTGTCTGGCACTGACTGATGGAAATATGGGCACCTGCATGCATGGAGCCCAAAACAAGGTAACACATAACTGTAATGTGCAAAGAAATATGGTCTAGATATTTTGTTTTGTTTTTTATTAACAGCTAAAATCTGACAAGTGTGTTGTGCATTTATATTCATCCCCCTGAGTCAATAGAGAGGGTCTGTGAACATCAGTTTTTCATTCTTGGCTGGACTTTGACTGGGACATTCTAACATATGTGTATGCTTTGATCTAAACTGTTCTATGGTAGCTCTGGGTGTGTTTTTAGGGTTGTTGTCCTGCTGGAAGGTGAACCCTCCTGCCAGTCTTATGTCTTTTTCAACCCCTAACAGTTTTTCTTCCTGTATTTAGTCACATCTATCTTCCCATCTCCTCTGCCCCTGCTGAATAAAGCATCCCACAGTATGATGGTGCCATCACCCTGTTTCATTGTGGTGATAGCGTGCACAGGTTGCAGTGTTATTTTTCCACCGCACATAGCATGGACCAGAGCATGTTCTTCCATGTGTTTGATGTGTCCCTTACCTGGGGTTCTTGCCACTTTTCGGTGAATCTATTTGAGCTGTGGATCTCTGCAGCTTCTTCAGTTACCATGGGCCTCTTAACTGTTTCTCTGATTAATGTTCCCGTTGACCGGCTTGTCAGTTAAGGTGGATGACCATGTCTTGGTAGGTTTGTAGTTTTGTCATGCTCTTTTTACTTTAGGATAACATATTGAACAGAAGTTTGTGTAATATTCAAAGCTTTGGATATTGCTTTATAACCCAAACCTCTTTGAAAATAAGGCCACAGCAATTTTCCTGATCTGTATGCTGTGTGTTCTTGGTTTTTATTATGCTGTTTGTTCTCTTACAGCTGCATTTATACTGAGGTTGAATTACACACAGGTGGATGTACTAATTAAGTGATTCTGAATGCAGTTGATTGCACCGGGTTTCACTTAAGGACATCAGTCTAAAGCAGACTGAATACAACTGCACACAAAGCTTTTCAGATTTTTAGTTGTGAATAATGTATAATTTTTCTTACTCTTCAGAGTTTTGGTCTATCACATAAAATTCCAACCAAATACACTGAGGTTTGTGGCTGTAAATAAATTGTGAAAGAGCTCAGGCCTAAGTAAGTTCACCTACCTAATTGTACTGAGGTGGTCATAATGTTCTGGCTAATTGATTCTGATTCCTGGAGGTGGCTCCTAATAAAGGTATGCTTAGCTTTCCAAGAAGCAAGTAATTAAAAAAATAACAATGAACAGAAGGTGTTGTTTGAGTTCCTGTTATATTAAAGTAACAGGCCAGGACTGCAGGATCTCTTCGCATTAAGTTTAACAGAACTGAAAAGGTTGTAGTTACCGTTTATCATTACATTAGCATTGTTTAATAAAGCCTAAAGAAACTACCTTTGACCACTATGAGAAACGGCATTTCTTTGAACTTTCGGCTGCTGGAAAAGAACAGCCTACAGACAACACAGTCCACACAGCCCATCACAAAAAGTTGCTTTTATCCTTTTATAGGCAGGCCAAAAAGTTGGCAACTGTTTTTTTTTTTTTGTTGTTGTTGTTAGCAAGCAGGTCAGAACAAGCTGAGCAGATCAGTGTGTGTACTCATCAGTCCTTGCATGCTCAAACAGGCCACACCCACCATATGTCTGCTGTACTCCCCATGTCTTTTACATGGCATGTTTACTCATGTCATATGTGGATGTATACCTCACAGTGAGAAGAGAGAGCAGGCCACACATCCATTTGGACAAGAGCCTCAGCACGAACCACTTGGTCAGCCCCTCATCAGGGAAAAGGTGTGTATGATCAGTCTGCTCTGATATACTGTAATGTTTCCAGATCACAGCAGTTTTCCTCAAAGATCACAGACAAATTTAGACAGAGGTTCAAATGAATTCAGAAGAACTTCTAGTGAATGTCTCTTGTGTGATGTGTATCTCTTCCATTTTATTGCAGCCACTGATAAGATCTGCATCAGCCCACTTAGATTGTGGCACTACGGGCCTTTATTTATCTTATTTTGTTGAAAGTAGGCAGACAGGAAGTGGGGTGGAGAGAGGTAGAGGACAAGCAGCTCAGGGGTTGGGACTCGAACCTACGTATATGGCTTTACTGCCATGCCACGCGCTTCTTCCCAGCCCACTTAAGTTTTAATGTGGAGGATGCAGCAAACACTTGAGTACAGTCCAGCCTAATGTTAACATGAGGCTGTTGATGGTGATGAAAGCAGTGCAGAGAGAAGTTAGTTTGGATAATTCATTGCATCTACAAAGCATTTCATTATGTTAGATTTGTGGAGAAGCTGAAAATAGCAAAAGATCCTTTCTAAAAATATTTTTGGCCGGAATGTGTCACAGATGAAGTCAAGGCAAGCTGCAGAGTCATTGAAATGAGCAAAGCTCATAGGCAATTATGTAAAATATGAGGATGGCCTGTAAAAGCCTGTCTGTTATTCTAGCCTGTCTGGACAAACATATTTAATATCAATTTTCACAGTACTGAAAAATGTAAGTGATCCAAATAAACAACAAAAAAGAAAATTATTTTCAACTTTTTAAAAAAAATGATATTTCTGATGAGGCATCAATAAGGACAACCCCCTATTTATTCCAACTTAAAATGGCTAAAATCACACACAGGCATATAATATTAGGTGCACCTGATCTCAAAGGAGGTTTTTCCAAAGAGCTGTCTGAGGACTTCCGAAAGAAGATTGTAGAGTCTGGTAGGGGATTTATAGAGGTCACACAAGAATGTTAAATCTGCCATTCCAATGTTTGAAAATGGCTTGCAAGTGGAGCGATTTTCAAAACAACTGTCAACATGCCCAGGGGTCTCATTTAAAAACGTGGCGTACGCACAATACAGGGTCTGAAACCATCAAACGTCACTTTCCACGCAAAGGTTGTGACCTTTAAAAACCAACCTGTCCGGAGAATGTGTGGTCCCTCACTGAAACTCTGGCCCATGGGTACACTCGTTTTAGAGACAGGGTAAAGTAGCAATGCAGATTGTGAGGTGGGGAATTGAAGCCACACTGCATTGTTATTCCTCTTAGACATTCCATTTCACTCCATATCGAACTTTAATCATAGATTAACTTTATCATAAGCATTCAAACTGCAGTGTTACTTCTCCTTATGCTGGTGAGCCATAACTAGACCTTTCACATAAATAAAAAAATGCATATAAGCCAACTTAAATCTTAAGTTTTTCCACTTTCACATTCCTCTCCCAGATGATCACCAGGGTGATGTGTACCACAGATAAACACATAAACTGTGACAAGGTGTGAAGCAATAACACTGACTGCTGTAAACATTTAAATTCTGTGGTGAAACTCGTGCATAAGGCTGTGTGATGGATGCATTGGTACTGCTGGTAGACCTTTCAAATGGGAGATTTAGGAGCAGGGGGGAAAGTTAGCCGGTACGGTCCGGTACTGCGTACCACTAAAAGATTCTGCGCCGGACACGTCCGGGAAAAGGGGAAAAACGCTGTTGCATGAAGTCGTCATCCAGAACCACTGCAAAAAAACTCCCAGCCCCAAAAAAGATCCGTTCCCATTGGGATTTTAAAACCCATTAATTTTTATAAATAAGCTATTTTCCCCTCATTCCACATTGTTTTTTAAAACTGTTCGCTATGCTGGGGCCCCAATGCCTGCTTTGCTTTCTCCCCTCGGAGCTTGAGGCTTTTTGAACGGCCACCTTTTAAAAAGGCACCGTACTTAAAGTCGTCGGTCCTGCAAAACTCCCGTTAAAAGCAAAGGGGGAGTAACTATTGTGTTTCATGTTATTTGCTGAATTACAACAAAAAGTACGCTCGAAAAAAACCCTTTATGACCAAGATTTCCATACATACACGAGAGCCATGCACGCTTTCCTCCAAAAAAAATGGTTGCCAAGGGGGGATCAGTGCATTCAATTTAATGGCTGGGAGATTTACACGGGGGTGCACAGACCAAAAAAAACGAAAATAAATACTTACCATTTACATCCTTTTAAAAAAAAAACTCGAAAACAACCCAACTGTCAATTTTTTATTTAAATTAAAAAAAAACTTTACCCCAAGCAGAGAAACATAAAATTCCCTTTTTTCAAAAAAAAAACGGAAACTGAAGATAAAATTTGCATCGAAAAAGGTTTTTTGTTTTACATTCTTTTAAAAATTAAAAAATATTTACAGGGGTTGGAAATGAAACGAAAAAACCTGGTTTTAGACCACAATAATTCATTAGTATGGTGTAGGCCTCCCTTTCGGGTAATACACGTCAATTCGTCTTGGGAATGACATATACAAATCCTGCACAGTGGTCAAGGGGGTTTTTAAACCCTTCTTCTTGCAGGTAGGGCCAGGTCACTACGGATACTGGTGGAGGGGAAAAGTTTCCCGACTCGTCCTCCAAAAAACCCCAAAATGGCTTTAAAAATATTTAGTCTGGTGATGTGCGGCCCCTGGGAAGTTTTAACTTCACTTTTTATGTTCATCAAACCAAACTTTCCCATCTTGCTGTGGTATTGGTGGGATTGTCATCCTGTACCCGGGACCGCCTTTAGGTACAATGTTTGAAACCGGATGCACATGTCCCCAAAAATGGGTTTGGGGAGTCCCTTGGCAGTGACCGCCCCTCTAACCCAAATTTGGGCCAAGGGAATGCCAAATCAGCCCAAACCATCACTGACCCCCCCATGCTTCACTCTGGGCATGAAAAAAGTCTGGGTGGTACGCTTCTTTGGGGATCTCCACATCGTAACCTCCCGGATGTGGGGAAAAAAGTAAAGGGGGGTTTTTTAAAAACAATACATTTTTCACATTGTCCACCCCCCAAAGATTTGCGCTCCTTGCCCATTAAAAACCGACTTTTGGGCATTGGCTGAGGGGCAAAGGTTTGGCTATGGCCCCCGGCCGTGTATATTGACCCTGGGGAGCTCCCGAGGACAGTTCTATGGAAACAGGGAGTTGGGGTGACATTTAATTCTGCCGTGATTTGGGCACCCGTGGTTTTATTTTTTTGGATCGCCCGGGTTAGCCCCTAAATATCCTTTCAGACAGCTTCCCTTTTGCGCCCCACATTAATCCTGTTGGATGTGGTTCGCCCCCTTTTTTGGTGGTATGCTAAAATTACCCTGGAACCGTGGCTCATACATTCAAAGACTTGCTGTCTTGGTCACAGATGCCCCAAGACGCCACCAACATTTGTCTCTTTTTAACCCCGGGATGTACCCATAATGTTTGTGTATTTAAAATTTTTTAGCAAAAATGTCTCTTCCCCGCTAATTGAACCCCACACTCTGCTCTTCTGGCAATTGCAATCAATGAAGACTGGGTACCAGGGGTCCCAAATTTTCCTGAAACCCCCCACACTGAATGACAGGGGGTTTCATTTCATTTTCCAACCCCCGATATTATATATATATTTTCATTGCCAAATGATTCTAAATTTCTACCTTTACAGACAGTTACGTAAGGTAAAAAATTATACTTTTAATTATTTGGTTTGGGGCCCTTTTTTTGGGAGAAGATCTCGAGGGGGGCCCCAAAAGGAGTAAAAATGAATACACACACACATTTATATATATAATAATTTTATATATATATTATATATATATATTATATAATAAAATTTCCCCCAGTGCCACCCTAGCCCCCCTCTAGCTCCGCCCCTAAGTACCGGGGAAATTTAAAACTACTTTCACCCCTGATTAGGAGGGAACTCGTTTCAGGGATCTCCAAGGTTTCCTGGCCCATGATGAAGACTGATTAATATGCTGATTTATATGCTGATTTAGACTCCCTAGAGCAGGGGCGGGCAACTGAAAAAAGTGGCGGAATTACCTCCTCAGTATGCAGTCCAGTTCTGGGCAGAGGGCAGAACATGAGGGCAACATGAGCGTACGTACACTTTCACTATAGATTCTACGCAATGTTTTATAAATGGACATCCAAGCAAGTTAACCCTGAAAGCAGACTGCAAGATTCTGATGCAGACCCAGACTTTTCAACTGTCACGATCCTGAGATAAGTTATGGTTTTCATTCGTGGTTTTCAGCACTTACCTTGCTATGTTCTATAGATCTTGCCATACTCTGTTATTTTTGCCATTTGGATTTTGCCATATAAGTTCATTTTCTTGTGGCCATTATTGTTAGAAGTATTTAATCAGTTCATTATTTTGTGTTTTTCTTAAGATCCTTTGCACATTTAGACAGTTCCTGTTAGATTTTTGCTTGACATTTGCCTGAGGGTTTCTTCATTGCTCTATCCATGTCTATTTGTTTTCGTTCCCCTTCTCTGGTCTTGTCTTCTGTCTCAGCTGCTCCACGTAGCCTCTGATTGCATTGCTTTTGCTCTGCCTCAGCTGCAATTCATTCCATCTGGTTATCTCTTCTTATTTGCCTGTCATTTCTCTACTCCTTCCTCAGTATATATACTTATCACTTCTCTTTGTTCCTTACTGGTTCCTTCAGTTTCTCTGCTCCATGCTCGATTTCTCTATGTCTCCAGTTGCTCCTACTGGTTCTGCCTAATTTCTGCAAGTTCTTTTCATTTGTGTTGTTTTCTATTAAAAGTTCTCATGTTTAGTTTGCTCTGCATTTGAGTCATTTACCACCCGGACATGACAGCAACATGTCAAAGACCCAAAATTACCAGTAAATCCACTAAGGACTGGTTGAGAATGAAGAAATGTGAGTCCTGAGCCAAGTCCAAGCCCAGACCTTGATCTCATAAAGATGCTGTGGGGTGACCTGAAACGGGTTATACATGCAAGGAACCCAGCAAACATCGAACAGTTGAAAGTAAGAAGTAGGTCAAAATTTCAACAGAATAAGAACACTGGTATATGCTACAAAAAGCTTCTCACTGAACGTATTTTCACCAAAGGGGGTAACACTAGCTATTAAGGGTGGGGTGTTCTCTTTCCTCCACTAGAAAGCACATTATTGTTCATATCTTTTGTTTAATGAGTAAAACGGGTATTTTTTTTGTTTAAGTGCAATTAGATCACTTTTTTCCAGAGATCAAACTAGGCAACATTAGACATCAATTTGTGAACATTTATCAATACAGAACTGTATATTTAATCGGTACCCCAAATTTTTAAGTAAAAATTAATGTGTGGACAGGTTCCAAATAACTAACTGATATTGAGATTGTCATTGAGTGCTTATATGGCGCACAAAAAACCAAAAGCTTCTATGTACCTGAATGAATGTATCAATTAAAAAAAAAGGAGGAAACATCAGGGCCAAATTATTATCACCTGGGATCAACTTGCACTCCCAGCTATGTTTCTTACTTAAATTAATTTAATTTATTGGTTTCATCTTGATGGCATCATTTGTTTTTACTTTTGGCAGTGGGAGCTCACTGCTGCCAACTTGCTGGTGGTGGGTGGGTTGTGGGTGTTTGAATCAAACAGGATGTGTCATGTAAGCCCCATTGTGCTGATCGCCTAATGTACATCCTCATGGACAATGCACCCCACCCAACAGGGATTAGATCCCTATCATCGGAGGCATAGGTGCCTCCAAAATTCAACAAGTGACACAGAAAGGGTTCACACTTTCAGTGGATGTATTTTTATTGGGATTCTATGTGATAAAACCACAGTTAGTAGAGAATAATTGTGAAGTGGGAGGAAAATGATGAATGGAATTCTCTCTGGAGGAGTTGCAGAGTTCAACAGCTCAACTGGGCGAATCTGACAAGAAAACTATTAGTCATGCATTCTGCAAAGCTTTATGAAAAAGCCACAGGAAGAAAACACCTATTAAAATAAAGTAATAAGCAGTCCTGCAGCTTGCAACTATCCATGTTGGGAATACAGCAAACATGTGGAAGAAGGTGCTCTGGTCAAATGACAGTGTAATCTGTTTGGCAAACTAGTTCAGAGGAAATCCAACACTGGGTACCACCCTGAACATACTATCCTATATATGAAACATGGTGATGGCAGCATCATGTTGTTGGGAGGGTTTCCTTGAGCAAAAGCAGGTAAGCTGGTCAGAGTTGATAGGATCCAACTGTTTTCAGTCTCTTGATGTGCAAAGCTGGTAGAGAATACCCCAAAAGACTTGACGCTGTACACGCAGCAAAAGATGATTCTACAAAGAATCATCAAGGGGGCTAAATACTAATGCACACCATCCTTTTCAGATTTCTATTTGAAAAACAGTTAATTTTTTTCAACTACTCAGTGGCAGTCCAAAGGATATGAATACTTTGCAAGGTACTGCAAAATGGAGACAGAGTCATTAGTTAGTACACATTAGTTAGTACTTTCCAAATAACTCATCACAAATTATCTGTGTGACATATTCACATATTAATGTCTAAATCTCCACATAAAACCACAGCAGAACTCAGTCACCTCAGGCGATTGTTATGTCTGCTGCAGCCAAAGCTTCAGGTTGCAGCCTAACACAGCGCTGTCATAAAACAACAAAACGAGAAAACCCACACCCCGCCCCCCCTTCTGTGTCAAGGTTTACTTAGGTGTAGGGGAGGGCTGTGAGCTGTAACCTGGTGCATGTTAAGTGCTGTGGAGAGAGATAACACTGACCTTTCAACAGCACAGACCATTGATAATAGTGTTTAACAATGTTGAGGCAACCCTTATTGCTTTGCCTAGTAAAGCAACAACAGGTTGATGCCAACCTTCTGTGAGGCCATGCAAATCTAATAAAAGAATCTGTGGTATGGATTCTGTTACCTATATAGTTTGGTTATATGTGTGACCATATATGTTACCATGTAACCATGTTTGACCATATAACTTTTCCACTGTCGCTACATGCATGCTCAGTATGAGGGATTGCTGCAAAGTCAATGCAAGACCCTGTCCACTGTCTCTACATGCTCATGCAGGAGGAGTGAATGCTGCAAGTCAGTGACTCAATGCAATCTGCTGGGTTTCCTTAGATAGAAAAACTTTTTAACTAATTTGAATAATAAACTGAATCTGACTGCACTGTTTGATAGTTAGGATTAATTGGAATGTATGTACCTGACTTGAAATCTGTATGATTCGACTGAATTGACTTTGTAAAGTGCCTTGAGATGACATGTGTTCTGAATTGGCGCTAAATAAATAAGCTGAATTGAAATTGAATTAAAAGAATGCATGTACCAGCGGACGAGGGTTTATTTCTGTGAATGCTACAAAGGAAGCAGTTAGGGTGTCATGCATTGACACATGCAGAATATCTGTATAACACAAATCTGCAGCTGCAATGTTGTTCCTTTAAAGGAAAGTTTGTCTTTTGCTGCATCACAAACAAGAGCTGCACAGCCCACAGAGCTAACATCCTGATTCTACCATCAGCAAACAATTACCATTATTACTTTATTATCCAACGTCCTGTTCAGTCTTTTATGCTCAGTTTGAAAAACTGAGACCTTATGGGTTTCCTTCTCTGGTTAACTCAGGTGCTAGGCACACGCTTCAATGTTGCTGCAGAGTGCAGTTACCAATGTGGTTAACCCTGGCACACAATCCTCGCTCTAATTTCTTTGCCGTGGTCCTCGTTTGGCTGTTGCCGCAACTGCAAGCAGTTTCTTTATTTGCAAATCAACTGAAGAACGGGCTTTCTTCTGAAGCAAAGACTCAGTTGCTTAAGTTGAAGAAAATTTGTAATATTTGAATGTAGACATTTAAATTGCACAAACCTTACAGGGAAGTATTACACATATAAAAATGTGCTTCTTTGCTTTCTGACAGGGACTTACTATTAATCTCTTAACCGTCTGTGAACAATAAAGTAAGAATTCTGTAATGCTGTGTTTCATTTGCCTTGAAATGGGAATCTAATATGTAGCAATGGTTGCAAGTTAGAAACCCAGTGAACTTTGCTGAACGAAATGCACAGTGTCCTGGAAAAGTACAATTGCAAATACAAGCTCAAAATGATGTGCATCTAATCATTTTGTAGATTTAAAAACAAAAGGAACATGTTCACAAATGATATTATTCAGTGCAACGTTCCTTTGCTTTAATATGATGCATATTGTTAACAGTACAAATGATTTGTTTATTACAAAAACTTTCATTTAATCTCATTTGTCATTTTACTTTTTATAAACTAATTCTTCTTAAGAAACTTTTTGATGTGTAATCCAAACGATGCCAGTCACTGTTTAGTTTTAATCCTACATGTAAGCGGTTTCACATATTGACTCCCTGTACAAAGAAGGCTGTTTGTCCCTAAGAGGTTTTACATAAACCTTACATTCCCATTGTGTGCTACACAAGTCACTCAACCAGTAGTTCTAAGAGGAACCAAAAAGATCACTGTGTACCTATGGAGCTCTCCCATGGACATAGGGATATACGTTTGAGGTTTACATATTCAATGACATTTTCAACATTCACCACATTAACTAAAATGGGGTGAGCTAGTACTGTGCAAGTAGCACACAGGAAATTGTTGGAGAGCTACCCTATTTAAGCAAATAAAATATAAAAGCTCTGCCTTTCAACCACTCATAAGCTCTCCTTAGCCGATCTGCTGAGCTAACAGCTGCGGAGGTCTGCAAGGACAATGAGACAATCTGAGGCGCAAGAAGTCAGGCATACAATCCTCACTCTAATGTCATTGCAAAGTCCTCAAGGCTGTTGGTGCAAGTTTTTCATATATTTTTATTTGAAAATCCATCATTATATCAACATGTACTATGTTTTTGACATGCCCTGGCTAAACTTGATTTTGATTTCTGGGCTGGTGAGGAATCTAGCTTTCTAAGATGGAGTTCTGACCTGAGGAGGTTTTGCACCTGAACTTTCCACAATGGAACTGGGAAATTCCAATTTCAGGTAGAAATTAGATGCACCATTAGCATCTTGTTAGCTTAGCACCCTCCAAACACAATGAATACCTAATATCTTTAGCCTATGTAAGCTAGCGGAGGCAGTCTGAGGTGCCAAACTAGGGCCGGTAGAAGGAGCAACTTGGCGGCACAGGCATGCTGTCTCCAAAACAGATGAGTTACATAAAATAAAGAGTAGCTTTTGCCAGTATGCTATCTGCTGTGATCTATTGGCTTCTCTAACACAACTGCCTTTTGCCCAAAGGAAACTGCCAAAAGTTCAAAGCAAGAGGTGATTGAAGTAAAATTCTGGAGGACCTCTGAGACAGGAAATATCTTCCTTCCATTAAAAAAAGCAGGATAAGAAAACTCCAGCTGGACCTGGTCCTGTTGCCTGTCTTCCCCAAAGTCCTGGTGTTATTGTTAAGCTAACTGTGCCATAGAAGGGTTTGGGTGAAGCAAATAAACACAAATGTTTGAAATTGAAACTGGTAGATTTATCAAAAGGAACTGTATCTTTTTCTTTGAGGGTCCACATCAGATCATCTTCCTCAATCTCATCCTATCCATAACTGAGGTTTTCCTCTTTTCCTCCTCCATGGCAGCTCAATATTTTAGTCCCAGGATGTCTCTTTAACTTTTACACACACTTTTACACCCCATAGCTGTTTATTTTGGTCACTCCCTATAAAAATCATAACATCTTCAGGTCCTCTTTCTGTCTCCAAACCATATATCATACATCTTATACTACCATCCTGTAAACCTTCTCTTTCGCACTTACAGCAATCTTTCTATTCTTCTACTGACTTTTCATTCATCCTCTCTTCAGAAAACTCCAACTCGCCAGCCGTTCTTCCCTGCTCCCTTTCACTACACATCATAATGTCATCGCTGAACATCATAATCCATTGGGATCCAACCTGACCTGAACATGTCCATCATTGTTGCAAAAAAGAGGCTCAGAGCTGATGCCTGATGTAATCCCAGGCCAGCTTTAATCTGCTGATCATATGCCACTCATACTACACACCTCACCACTGTCTCTCAGAGTTCATGATTCAAAAATAATAAACTAGGCAAAAACGGCATCTATGGGAGAGTTCCATGGAGAGAGCTTGCTGCTTACTGCTTACTAAATCTAACACAAAGGCCTGTCTCACATTTGCCAAAAAACATTTTGATCATCCTCAAAATATCTGAAATAAAATTTCTGTGACCTGACAAGACAAAAATGGAATTCCTCTACAAAAGAAAAGGTATGTGTCCTTTTACAACTGAAGTAAAGCTAACACAGTATTTTAGAAAAACAACATCATATTACCAGTCAAAATGTCACTATTAATATCATGTTCTGGGGTTGCTTTGCTGCATCCAGGCCTGGGTGGCTTGCCATACTTGTGGGTGGCTTGCCATAATTGATGGAACCATGAAATTCTCAAGCAGAAATGCCTGAACGAGAATGTGACCTTCAGCTCAAGTGTTTTTGGAGTAAACAGCAGAATATTGATCAAAGCACACCAGCCACATCTCAATGGCTTAAAAAACAGAAAACGTTCTAAAATGGCCTTGTCAAAACCTCGACTTGAATTTAGATGCTGTGACCTGACATTAAAGAGACTGTTCATGCTTAAAAATTCTGCTCTGTGGGTAAATTAAAACAATTCAGCAGAGAAAAGTGGGCCAAAATTCCTCGACAGTGACATTAAAGACTCATTACCAGCTATTGCAAACACTTAATAGGTTTAGGGGGACTTACTTTTTAACATCAGGCCAGGTGGCTAGCTTTATACCTTCATAAATTAAATCATCATTGTTTCTGATATTAAAATGTGTTAAATGATCTGAAATAACAGTGTGACACAGAATTGTATATGCTCTGCACGTCCTCATATCTCTCTGCCACCATCACTTCCTCATACAATACTACCCTTCCTCTCCTGGCACCACATGAAGTCATATATACATAGGTGCTTTAAACTGATGAGCAATTGTCTGATTTCAGTAAACCATGTTGGCAAAGTGTTGAAACAATGTCTTGCTTTGAAACTTGCAATCCAGCACAACACATGCTAGACATAAAACATGCAGAACAAAGTTCCCATTGGCCCAGGCATGGAAATCAGTGAATTCGATCAGTGAAATACAGCCTTAATTTTGAGGCTATGCACGATCCTGCATGTTTCAGATGTTTCCCATCGCTAACATACCTTATTCAAAAACTGAATTGCCCACAAAGAATGCCATCTTTTATGGAAATCTGGAATAAAAATACCTTTGTGAGCCCAGGTGTGTCAATACGTGAATTTATCAGCTTGCAAGGCAATGACACTGAGATTCAGGCAGTCTGCAGAGGAAAGAGAGGTTTTGGAGTAAATGTCCTGCGGAGACAACCTACTCCAGTAGGTCAGACCCACGCAGTAGAGTTTACATCAACCAGCTTCTGTTTTGTCCATGACTCGCCAAGAGAGGTAGTTACAGCCCCGCTTTAGCTGACATGCTTAGGAGTGCAAGCCAGCTTCTTTTGTCGAAGCAGTGATGTAGCGTAGCTTGCACAACCAGCAAGCTGCAGGATAGGCATAAACAATTTATTGCCAACAATAAGAGGAAGAGGCCGTGGTGTTTAGCATGGACCCCAGAATGCAGGCAGCAGGAAGCAGTGTGGCGTGGTGAGTCGTAATTAATTAAGGAAACAATGAAGCAGATGGAAGCAGAGGTAGGTCTGCCAAACAGGCGAGGACAGACTTAGCATAACTACCGAGTGATGTTTCTGCAACAGGTAAACAGAACAGCAGAGTATATATAGGGCATGACACAAGAGAAGCAGGGAGACTGATTGACATAATGCAGGTGGAGCGACTGAAGCTGATTACTGGCTGACTGAGGCAGGGAGTGAAAACATGACTGGAACCAAACCAGGACACAGTAAAACCTGAGGAACCTCTTACCGATATAACAGAACATAAACTAAAATGAATAGAATACAAGAATAATAAGAAACTAAACCTAAGCAATGAACTAAAGCCCCACCTGGAAAACAATGAGACCCAAAACACAACAACTTGGAGAACACCAGAATAAGAGAAAAACACAAAACAAAAACTCAAACACCATGAGGCACATGGTGTGCCTATACATATCATGACAGGTATGTATAATTTCAGTTTGAGCCATTTGCTCAGCCAACACAGGTTCCTATACTGAGGTGGCCCGCCACTATTGTTTTAAAAGGACGGCATGGGGAGACTTCCAATAGCCGTAATTTAGAAGGAGACGGTTATTAAGGTGGCATCAATGCCACAGCAACCCTTCTATCATCCCTCACTACTTCCTTCATTTCAGAAACGCATAGCTGTGTGGCATATCACTCTGACCAGCTTCCCTGTTCCTGCTGAAGAAAAGCATCCCCCCAGCATGATGCAGATTAAGCACTGTTTGTTATGTTCCCTATTCCTGTTTCTTACTCACGTTTGATCTCCTCTTTTCCTTCAGCTTCGTGGAACCTGCAAGTCCAAAGAATTCCTCCGGATCACCTGCCTGCAAGACTCCTACCTGTCCACCCTCCAACTTCATATACACCTCTTGGAAGGAAACCCAAAGGAACAATCACCACCTCAACACAACCTCATCTGTCAAACTCCGTCTTAGTGGCCTCACTCACCTTCCCCTGGAAACTCCTCTTCTTCCTAACAGTAAGATTCATCTACAAACATTTACAGTCGAACATTACCTCCAGCAACCTGTATTCACTTACTCCTCAGTGCACCGACCAGCAGAACCAAGATTCCCAAACGAACCCGTTGCATATCCTGTTTATCAATAAATCAGTTTAACTTGACCTCTGCCATTGTAATTGTTTCATGTGCTAGAGTCACCTGATTTGCCAATATGACATCTACAGGTACATAGGTTTATAATACAGAACAACTCATCACACCCAAATGGCCCCCCCTTTCCCTAATGGAATCATTACCTTTGCAGGATCCCTGGAAGAAGGGAGGAACATCCAAATTGTATTAAAACCCACCAGACCTGTCTGGTACAGCGACTGCAGTTCACCACAAATTATCCTGGCAGGATGACATGGACCTCTGCCATTTACAATAATGCACTGCTTACACAGGTCAAAACAAAAAATATTTACTTCAGTTAATGCTTTAGGTAACAGGTGTGGTTCTGGAACTGTCAAAATACATCATTTTAATGGGATGATAATTTTAATCAAACATCTCTTTTATGCAGGCCACTTAATGCGGATAAAAAACAAGATGGAACATAGAATGGTCTCATTTGTTTGTCTATCTGCAGGAAGACTGATTTAACACAAGTGGAAACAAGATACCGCCCCAACATGTACAAATCTAAGGACGGACGTTATGAAGCATTTAGAGCTGGACATTAGAGTTAGTTCTATAGAATCTCGCAGCCATTCACTGATTACTTTAACCGGAACCCAGGCGGATTTTAGCTAATCCACTTCTTCCTAATTTATTTGTTTTATTAATACTTAATTTAATTCTTTTATTTATAGGTATGTATTTATATATGGGTGGTTGTGTACAAGTGTATATATAAATCATCTTTAACAGTACCCTCTGTTAACAACTCATTTTGACTTGTATATTATGGAGATGTTTAGTTTACTGAAGTTTGAGGTTATATGACGATAGCTTGGTGTCACCGAATCGATACTGCTTATACCTTCCGTTGCATGTTTAGTTCGAATATGTTGAAAATCAATAAAGAGAGGTGAGAAAAAAGGACCCATCTCAGGGGACTTTACAGAGAGAACAACCCACAGCGACCCGGTCCCAGCAAAGTGGTGGCCAAAGGATTAGAGAACAAACATAACCCACTTTCGTTATTATTGAAAAACTTGTAGCACTGAAACCAGAAATTTCAGGAACTAACAGAAAGACAGAGAAAACAAGCAAACAATGAGAGAGACGAAAAGGTAATGACATGTAATGGAGAGGGGAACAGAGGCAGGTGGATGGGACTCCCTCAGCATACCTGGGCTTTATGAATAAGAATGTCACTAGAGAGCTCAGCCCTATTGGGATCATATTAGAGCAAAAGCCTTTTACATTTTAAGATTAAACTTGTAACTAACCTTTTAGTTACAAGCCACGACCCGTCTTCAATGCCCTTACTGAGGGAAGGAGGTTGTTGGCTAAGATCTCCCGATATATTCTCCCCTCAATACGGTGCAGTCGTCCTATCCCCTTTGCAGAAAGGCGTCCCCAGAGAATGATGTTTCCACCTCCATGCTTAACGGTAGGGATGGTGTTCTTGGGGTTGTACTCATCCTTCTTATTCCTCCAAACACGGTGAGTGGAGTTTAGACCAAAAACCTCTATTTTTGTCTCATCAGACCACATGACCTTCTCCCATTCCTCCTCTGGATCATCCAGATGGTCATTGGCAAACTTCAGACAGGCCTGGACATGCGCTCGCTTGAGCAGGGGGACCTTGTGTGCACTGCAGGCTTTTAATCCATTAGTATGTTACTAATGGTCTTCTTTGAGACTGTGGTCCCAGCTCTCTTCAGGTCATTGACTAGGTCCTGTTGTGTAGTTCTGGGCTGATCCTTCACCTTCCTCATTGATGCCCCATGAGGTGAGATCTGGCATGGAGCCTCAGACCGAAGGAGACTGACCATCATCTTGAACTTCTTCCATTTTCTTATAATTGCTCCAACAGTTGTTGCCTTCTCACTAAGCTGCTTGACTATTTGACTGTAGGCCATCCCAGCCTTGTGCAGGTCTACTATTTTATCCCTGATGTCCTCATACAGCTCAGATAACGAGTTCAAACAGGTGCAGTTAATACAGGTAATAAGTGGAGAACAGTAGGGCTTCTTAAAGAAGAACTAACAGGCCTGTGAAAGCTGGGATTCTTACTGGTTGTTAGGTGATCGAAGAGAACCTATGATAAAAAATTAAAGAATTCTACTTGCTTTGCAAATGGGAAAACCTGCAAAATCAAGAGCCTATTGTTCTCCTCACTGTCCACTGTTATTCATCAACTTTATCACAGATCATAGAGATAACATCAAGAATCCTTACATGTTCCCAGGCCAGAAGTAAAATACACTATGTTGAAAAAACTATGAAGATGCTCCGTTAACACACACATGAAGTTTAAGATATCATATTCTACATAGAAAAACTTTAATATGGAGTTGATCCACCATTTACAGGTTGATGTTTTTGTTTTTATTTATTAAACTTTTATGCAAATCAGATATAACACAAAAAACAGTTCAGGGAGACAAAGACCGGACAGCAAAATACAAACTGATGCTCGATATCATATCAAGCCATGTCTCTGCATGTTTTTCCTAGGCCAGATCTATAAGCACTGACCTCAGGCTAGAAGATCCAGTGCCACCCAGGTAGACAAGGAACGGGTCCCAAGTCTGGTGAAACAAATAGGCTATATCCTTCAAAGCTGTAGAGAAAGCTTCACACGGAATGATGCCAGTCACAGTCTGCTTCCACTGACTAAGGGTGGGAGGTTTATCAGTGATCCATGTGGCCAGGATACGTGTTCGGGCACAGTGATGTAGAGTGTGTAAAATGCCCATTTACAGGTTTTAACATTTAAACTCTTCTGGGAAGGCTGTCCAAAAGGTTTAGGAATGTATTTATGGAAAAAAAACTTCCAGGAGACCATCTGATGCTTTGCATTCTACTTAGTGATGTAAGGCTAGGATGCAGCTGATTGGCTGTACAAACTTATTCCATGAAGCTCTTTTCTCACTGTTCTTTAGCTAGTCTGCACAATATGTCTCTGAAGAAGTTGGTGACTTCTGCACACCATGTGGTTCAGCATCTGCTGACACCACACTATGATTTGTTTTGTGGCCTGTCACTTTGTGTATTATGGGGTGGAGCAGATGTATTATGGGGGTGGAGCTAAAAATATTAGTTTTCTGTTGTTTTTCTGCACTAACTCTTACTTTTCTAAATACTCAATTTAAAAACACTCATATTCCTCCATTTTATGTTCTCTTTGACTGCACTGTGACTAAAGATGGTACTACTTAAATGTGCTGGATTCTTTACCAAAAAAATAGTTTCTCTTTAATATTAAGGATCGCTCACACCTAGTACAATCCGCCATATGTGATCATCATATTTGCAGCATTTTATTTGTGAAAACGTATATACATGCAGTGATAGTAAACAGTATAGCAGAGCCGTTACTGACAGCCTAATACAGAGGAAGTCTCTGTGGGGATATGTAGCACAGCACCATTGCACGCCATTCACCACTGTTTAAACCACATTCTCTTTGCTTCACAGCTTGAACTAACTCAGATAGAAAAAACAAGAACAGAAAGTCAGATGTGCTTCTTAAGCTAAAAATAACAGATGCAAATAGAGGGTTATGTTATCAGTCATATAGCCTTAGAAAGATCTACTTTTATTTAGGATCTTTCCATCATGATGGGGCAAAACATCTGAGACTACTTTTGTGTTCACACATATTTAGCAATACTTTGCTATTTGTGTTCTTACCAAGAATTAAAGTTGTAGGGTTTAATATTTGATTAAACTTAAAGTCTATATGTAACAACATATGAGGTTTATTTGTGAAAAAATACTTTAGGTCCACATAACTGACATTAGTGCTTAAAACTCCAAGCTGCATTTTAGACCTGATCATTTTCTGAAAAATATGTGAGGTACACATCAACCTTGCATGCAGTTAGAGGTTTCTCTCCAAATTTAAAAAAAGAGACCATCAGAGCTCACCAATAAGCACAGAAAGCAATGTCCACAGAAAAACACTCTGCTGATTAATCATAAATGAGCAGAGACCTCAGGCCAAGCTCTGTCCTGATAGAGATCAAGAGCTTTAAGATTCATTACAAAAAAAAACATGAGTTTAACAGAGTTTCATCTGTTGTGTGCGTGCGTGTAATAAGATGATACTATTTCCCGAATTGATGCAGTACCTTCCAGGAATCATTGTCAGTTACATCTAATAAACCAAGTTCTGGACACCATAAGTTCAAAGGTCAGCTATAAAATCATACACATGCACAGTACTGTTCTGAGTCAGTGATTATTAACAGAAACATCCTGATAATGTACAGTCACGACTTAAAGTCTGGCAGTGACATAAATGTATTTGGTAAAAGTTTTTAGATCATTGTGTAGTGATCAGATGCAGATTAATTCATTAGAAATAGCTTTTCTGTAAATTTATATTTTTATCACATTGTAAAGAAACAAATAAAATACTTTATATGCTGAATCAAATTAAACTTTCTTTAGGTTTTGGTTTGGTATTTTTGAATGATTTACAGACTTATTACAATATTTTAAGTCTAAGCTTACAAAGGGCTACATCACAGCAACAAATCGGCATATCTCTGACCTATGTCTAAATGACTAAATACTTAGCTTAAAAAAATTACAAGAATCGTCTTTCTGCACGCACAAGTGATCAGTAGAATTTAGATTTATAATATAAAGAATAATATAGCTACATCATCAGCATTCGTTGATACTGTGAAAGAGTCCCCCTGAAACTGATGTACAGTACTGTTCAAAAAGTTTTAGGCAGGTGTGAAAAAATGCTGTAAACAGAGAATGCTTTCAGAAATATAAATGATGATTGTTTATTTTTATCAGTTTACAAAATGCTAAGTGAGCAAACAAAAACATACAGCAAAGGTCATTAAGAACTATCTTCAGCGTAAAGAAGAACAAGACTTACTGGAAGTGATGGTATGGCTCCCACAGAGCCCTGATCTCAACATCATGGAGAGTGTCTGGGATTACATGAAGAGACAGAAGGATGTGAGAAAGCCTACATCCTCTGAAGATCTGTGGTTAGTTCTCCAAGATGTTTGGAACAACCTACCAGCCGAGTTCCTTTAAAACTGTGTGCAAGTGGACCTAGAAAAACTGATGCTGTTTTGAAGGCAAAGGTTGGTCACACCAAATATTGATTTGATTTAGATTTCTCTTTTGTTCATTCACTGCATTTTTTGATTGATGAAAATAAATGATTAAAACTTACATTTTTGGAAGCATTCTTTGTTTACAGCATTTTATCACACCTGCCTAAAACTTTTGCACAGCACTGTAAGTCATTACTTTTCTGAGAGTCAGACATACGCGTTAGCAATGGTTGCCTGCAGAGAAAATTGCATAAACACTTTGCATCAAAGTGTTTGGAAATGCATAGAAAGAAACTGCTTCAAAGGATATTGCAGCTGAAAGCATAATGGGAGAAATCGATAGAAAACTTCAAAAAGAGCGTCAGTTGCAGCAAAGACGGATGGAGGACATCCAGAAGAGTGTACAGAGTGCCAGGACTGTCTCTTCCTAATGAGCACATCACATAATTGTGTCGCCACCAGTGTAGAGCTTGCTCAGCATTGACAGAAGGTGAGTGTGAGTGCAATTGCTCACACAGGGAAAAGACATTTCGACAATGACTCTGTGGCAAAAAGGACTGTAAAAAAATTCCTTCTGTCCAATAAAAACTTCCAGGACAGACTGAGAGTCTGCAGGATCTACAAGTGTGGACAGCAGAAGACCGGTACAAATGTGTTTCCCTGATGATTCTCTTTTTGGTAAAATGGGACACGTGGAGGATCATTTGTCTGGAGAACAAAGCGCCTGATGGGGTCCCAACAGTAAACCTAATAAAATCCATGTGTGGAGAGCAGGCCAGGGCAAGTTCTTCACAGTTTAATTATCTTTTACTTTCCAACATGGTGGAGGAACACATCACAAGGCAAAGATGATGAAGAGACTCAATGATCAGAGCACTGAAACTTTGGGCCTGTGTTCGGGAAACTCCCCAGATCTTAACCCGACTGAGGTGGAGAAGCAGAAGCCAACAAAATGTGGTCAACAACAAGTAGAAACCTAGAATGGTAACTTCTGCTGTAGAAGAATTATCAACACTGGAAATGCTGATACTTCATTGTAAAGATAAAAATTGCTGGGCAAAAGTTTTTCAGTATACCATAAAAATATGTAAAAGAGACAGAAAACATTCAAACTACCCAAACGTTCGGTCATGACTGTGCAGAGCTGTGAAGAAAAACATTACCAAGCTCCTACAAAACGTCCCAGAAGCAGTTCAATAATAAGGTTTTCAGTCCAAACGGGTTCTGACAACCAAACCTTTCTGATGTTTTTGTTCTGTGTTCACATGTGAACATAACTGAATTTAACCAGCTGAAGCTGTGTGGTCAGAGAGCAGCGTGATGACGCTCCACCAAAGTCACACACAGCATGGGAACTTCCAGAGGTAATAGAAACAGATCCTCGCCAAGACTCAACTGATGTTATGTAAGAACTCTTTAATTTACATATTTTAATAAGAAAATGATTCACATTCAGAAATATTTGTCAAGAACCAAAACAAAATAAAAAGCGAATGCTACATTCTGCTTAAGCAAAGAGTTTTTCTTTTTAGTTCATGGAAAGTGTTCATAAATACAGAGTATATATAAATCATATGTGTATAAAAACTTGGCATGCCTCCCATGTAAACAGCTCCCTAAAAGATAAAAAGAAAGAACATGTTGGGAAACCCAGTAGCAAAGGAGTAAAACTGTCACATGGTGAGTCTGATCGTTCAGACTTTATTAGAAAGATCCTTCTGTTATCTCAACGCAGCTGTGTCAGACAGAGTTACAAGCTAACAAACTGAAGAACCACATCAAACTTGGACATCTCAAAGAGCTCGATTTAATCTACCATCTGAAAACAGAATGAGTATGGCACAACTGCAAACCTACAAAAACATCTGCAACTGAAAGGCTGGGCAAGGAGAGCATTAATCAGCTAAGAGGCCAATGGCAACTCTAGAGGAGTGGGAGAATGTGTCGTCAGGACAACAATCGGATGTGCACTCCTAATCCGACATCTAAGCAAGCGTGGAAAGAAGAAAGCCATTTTTGAAAGTATGCCATAAAAGGCCATTTGCATTTTGCCACAGGAGACAGAGTAAAAATGTAGAAGGTACTCTAGTCAGAGGACACCAAAATTAAACCTTTTGGACAAAAAACGAACATATCGCTCTGAACCCACCACCCCACAGGGAAACACAGTGATGGCAGCATCATGTTGTGGGGATTCAAAACTGTCCTTGCAGCAAACTGTGACTGTACTAAGTGCTAACTCAGAGGGGCTGAACACAAATGCACACCACACTTTTCAGAAACACGTTTTTAGAAAACTTTTAAAAAAACACTTATACTTTTCCTTCCACTTCACAATAATATACTACTCTGTGTCAGTCTATCACATAAAAGCCCAATAAAATATACTGAGTTTGTTGCCGTAACATGACAGCAGATACTCTGCAAGGCACTTCATATAAAAATATACTTATTTGTCAAACATGACCCACCTAAAGATAAACGGAGAAACAAACTAAAGGAGTTCCTGCTGTTGCGGGACCTGTGTTCCTCTCCTCCCACAGAGGTGACTGTGAAAACGATCAGTGTGACGGAAAGAGTGTCACTATTTTTAAACAAAGTAAAAGACTTAGTGGCTAACATGAAGATGATAGCTAGCAAAACATCTTTCTACAACAAATAGACTCGTTTGAAGGCTGTGTGGAGCAGGAATGCGGATTTGGTGCCTTATGGATTGCTTATTCAGTTGCATTTTTATATTTAGGTATTAACATTGAGTTCGTTGCACTATGCAAGAACAAGAAACAGTGTGTGAAACTAACTGCAAGAAGCCAAAACCTGGAGATTTAAAGCAAATTTTGGTTATGTAAAATAATTAAAAAGAGCAGACACTGGTGTGGCATCTTCCACTTGAATAAAACAATGATGATAAAAGACGAAACAGATGGAGATAAACAGTACTCATAACTATTGAAAGTGTTGTATATGGATTTTTTATAGGCATCAAAACTAAGCAGCACATTTTTGGGAAACAGAAAGAAAAGGATTCTTAGTTCTTACATCTTTTTACAAATAAAAAATTGAAAAGTATGGCATGCACTAGCATTTCCCTCTCATGAGGGATTATTTCATTCAAGCACCTTATGCTACACATGTCCTCAGGGGTATGTCTCTACCAGCTTTGAATATGCAGAGACTTTTCCAAAATACCTCATCTCAGTCAGATTGCTTAGAGCGAATCTGTAACTGTAACTTGTGCTGCAAATCATGGTGGGATCTCCAACTCGACCACCAGATATCAGTAACTGTGACACTGATACTTTGCATTTCAGATAACAAAACAAACAAACACTTTTATAAATACTTTTATATAATAAATACGAATCTGCTAGTTGAACACATATTTTTACCTGCAGTGCAGCAGACTGTCATGTCTGCATTTTCTTTGTAGAACTCCATGCAGAGGGATCCTCCTGCATGGCTAATGTCTGATTTACAAACTTCAGCATCCCTGTCAGTGAGCTCAAATCCACCTCTTTCTCCTCCTGTTCCACTAAGGTACTTCCAGTCTCTCTCCTGGACTCACTGTGCTGCACATCTTCTCCCTGCTGTACTGTGAGAGCCTCCATGCTTATGTGTATGTCATTGTGTGCGTCCACCATGTATGTGAGCGGGTTAAATGAACCATCCGACATTGCTGAGGTCTCTGTGGCACTGAGTCCCTGCCAGCTGTGGTCAGCTGTCTCTGGGAAAGTTGAAACAGACGGTGAGGAAGACTCCCACGGCTGCTTGAACAGAGCCACCCTCAGTGTGGCCTTCAGGCTAGGTGTGAGGTTCATGGAGGAGTTGATACTGCTGCTCTGAAGCCAATCACAGGGTGGGAGGCTCTCGGACAGGTGGGGAGCTGAGGTAGACTGAGGATATGAGTGAGCAGGAGGAGACAAGCAAGGCTGTGTATTTGTCGGGGAGGAGGGGACAGGGGTTTGTAACCGTTTGGGGGAAGGTTGAGATGGGTGAGCAGAGCTGGATAACTCCAGAGGGTCTGTGAACGTGTGCAGGGCAGGAAGGGAAACAGCGTGACTGCGCAGACTCTGCCGCTCTGCAGCTCGTCCCATACTGGAGATCCTGGCCTGGAGGCGGGTCACCTCAGATTCCTGCAGAAGGTGAGGAGACAAATCAGCATGAATTACTTTCAAAAAGAAAGAATAGTCAATATGTTATCCTGGGATAAACTGTACCTTGATGAGCAGCGAATCAGCAGATGTCTCCACAGACTTCTCAGATGCATGGAGCTGAGTTTGGAGCTGAGATACCTGCAGTCTGCTTTGCTTTAACTGAGCAGAGAGCAGCTCAAGCTGTGCATTTAGATGGCTGTTCTGAACTCGTGTCTGTTCATACAGAATCCTGCTCTCCTCAAGCTCGGTTTTACTCTGCAGAAGCTGTGCCTGGCTCTGGTCCAGCTGCATCTGGAGGTGACTGGTTTGGCTGCGGCTGTAATCCAGCTCAACCACAGCCTGGTCCAGCTGGGTTTTAACCTGGCTGCAATGTGCCTTTGCTTCCCCCAGCTGGGTCTGACTCTGCTGGAGCTTCACTGTGAGCTGCTCCTGGGAGGAGCGCATGTTGGACGAGATTTGCTCCGAGACTTTGAGGAGCTGGCCTCGAGTGTGCTGCAGTGACTCCAGCTGCAGGATGAACGAGAACAACATATGTTCAGGACACAGTGCTTTACAAAAGTATTCATACAGGTCACAACAACACACTTTAATGGATTTCACTGGGATTTTCTGACAACTCAAGTAATGCATAGTAGTGAAACGGAAGGAAAATCACACACGGTTCTCCAACTTGTTT